>JABUQX010101347.1:0-20000 GCA_015478945.1 Trachelipus rathkii | reverse complement strand
AAAAAATTTATACTATTGCACCGGCTCTGACTCTGCTCCGACTTCGACTTCGCTCCGACTCCGAATCCGGATCCGACTAAGGTTTCACTATTTAAAACCTGTTCAGCACGTCTTCTGCCAACAAATTTTTACATCTTAAAAAAAATTTTCCTTTTAAAAAAAATATTATGCCAGAAATCCGTTCCTCGAATCCGGCTTCCCGCTCAGGATCAGGATCCGAGATCCAACTAAGGTTTCTGCACTATTTGAAAAATGTTCAGCCACATCTTCTGCCAATAAAATTTTCATCCAACAAAATCTTTTTTCGGAAAAAAATACACTACGGCACCAGCTCTGAGTACGGCTCCCACTTGGACTCCGACTCGGGATCCGGATCCGACTAAGGATTTCTGCAAACTATTGAAAAAAATTGTTTCAGTGACGTCTTCTTGCATTAAATTGTGTCACCTAAAAATATTCTTGAAAAAAAATCATACCCAGGCTCCGGCTCGGCTCCGGCTCCGGGCTCCGGAGCTGCCGGCTCCGGCTCTGGCCCGACTTCACCTCTTTGGCTCCGCATCTGACTAAGGTTTCACTATTGAAAATTGTTCAGTACGTTTTCTGGCAATATTTTTCCCCTAAAAATATATTTTTAGAAAAAAAATTATACCCAGGACTCCAGCTCCGTCTCCGTCTCCGCTCACGGCTTCGGCTCCAGTCCCGCTTTAAGCTTCCGATCCGAATAAAGGTTTCTGCCACTATTTGTTAAATTGTTCAGCAGATCTTCTAAAAAAATATTCTTCGAAAAAAAAATCATACTCGCGCTCCGCTCCGGCTCGACTTATGATTCGATCCGGAGTCCGGATTCCGACTAAGCGATTCTGTACTTTGAAAAATTGATTCAGCACATCTTCTAGCCAAAAATTTTTCATCTAAAAAAAATTATTCATGAAAAAAAAATATACCCAGGCTCCGCTCGGCTCCGGCTCTGGCTCCGGCTCTGGCCTCCGGCCTAAAATTTATTTGACTTAGTAAAATCCGAAGAATGAGCTAGAGGTGGAGATATGAAAAAAAATAGATTTTCTATAATATAAATAAAAAACATTTTTGATATCTAAACCTGCGAATTGCAAAATTTTTTACTTGGAATTGAAAGTTTTTAGGTCGACACCGTCTCTAAATAAATTTCTGATCTGAAAAAACTATTAGAATTTTAAAAATGTAATTACACCATAAATTTCAGAGGAATTTTTCTACTAATTAGAGTAATAAAAAAAAAAGTGAAAATTTTGATAAAAAGTAGGGGTCTAGTTATGAAGTCTCCCTTAATACCGAAAAATTTATTTGAATTATGTGTATCGATGTTTATGGTGAATTTAATTATTTTAATATTTTATTTGAATTATTTTAATTAATTACGTATTTGAATTATTTTTATTTTATTTATTTGTATTAGGTCTCTTGTCTTGAGGAATCACCACTGGGAAACTGTTACTATTAAATTCGAACCGTACAAACACGTGGAAACCCATGCTATCAATGCTCCACATCTTTAATACCGAAAATTTTATTTGAATTATTTTAATCATTTTTATTTGAATTATTTTAATTATTTACGTATTGTAATTATTTATTTATATTATTATTACGTTATGTTTATTTTTAAGGTCTCTCGTCTTGCAGAACACCACGTGGGACGTTACCTTGAATTCCAGCCGGGCTATCCTACACAAACACGTGGAAACCCCAATAATATATAATATATATATAATATATATATAATAGTAGTGAGTGATATATATATATATATATATATTAATATAAATATATATTATATATAGTATTATATATATATATATACTATATATATAATATATATTATATATATATAATCACATACACACACAGCACACACCACACACACCACGACACACACACGCCCAACCGCTAGGCCTACTTATACAACACACGTACAACGCTATCTTACTGGGTACACAACATACACCGCACTATACACACACACACACACCAGCTAGCTACTTATACATCGATATCCACACTTACACTCGACCCATAACACCTTGCACATTACCCTAGACACTACACTCCCCATAGACAACACCACTCACATACATACCACACTATGAAAGCTTATACGCACTATACACTCGACCATAGTCAATTACACTAGCCCATATACACTTACGACTACGACTCACAAACACCAACAGATTACAACTTACACACGACAGCACATACATACACCCTCGTACCTACACACACCCACCTACACTGTGCCATATACACTTATACACTCTTACACACACACACACCCACCTACCACTCTGTCATAGACACTTATACACAACTATACACTCACCATTAGACACTTACACTCAACCAAGACACTTGACACTTACCCATAGACACTTACACTCACCATAGACAGCGTTACACTTACACACATTACCACTATGTCACTTATTTCACATATTACCACAACATACACAATAGATACTAACCCATAGAACACTTAAGCTCACCACATAGACAAACTTACACTCACCCATAGGCACTTACACTTACACTCAACACACAGATACACACAGATATACACTTACACTCACACACACAGATTACACTTACACTCACACACAAACACAACACTTACACTTACACTTACACTCACACACTCGATATTTTGTTGGCTCAACTTTGATGCCTCAGCATTGATGCCTCAACTTTGAGGATTGATGCCGCAGCATTGATGCATTTTCTAACCTTTTCTAACCTTTTCTAACCTTTTCTACCCTACATCATAGAACAACGCTAATTGATGTTTTCCCCTAGGTCATAATTGGAACACCAAAGGCGCGCATAGCGCCCTCACGCGCAAAGACAGTCAAACCCCACCGCAGTGCGACAACCGACGTTCCCGCCCGCGCGTGCGCCCACAGGCGCCATAATATTTCCGCGTACCCGCCGCCGCGCGCGCCCGCAGGCGCAAATATTTCGCGATACCGTCCCGCGCGTGCGCCCGGCAGGGCGCAATTATTCCCGAGCAAATGAAAACAATATATATACTATGAGTTCATACATTTTATTCATACTTAATACTTTTTATTTAAAAAAACATTTTCGCGAACCTAAAACTGTATCTCATTACAGACCTATTATTTAGCTCATGTAGTTTTATTACATTATTTTTTCTTTTATATTTTTTACTTAATACTTTTTAATTTATAAATTTTAAAAATTGTATGTAAGAAAGAAAAACCAGAGTGCCTGAATTATAATCATTTTATTATTACTACAATGTACGAAATTTTATTAAAAACATCAACATTACATACTTAAAGCAGTAAATCAGTAAATCGAATAGAGGTGTTACATAGCAACAAGTGGATTAGTATGCTTTTGTTTTACTGCTTTACTGCTTTAACTCATATGTTTTACTGCTTTAACTCATATATTTATTAACATTACATACCTTAAAACAGTAAATCAGTAATCAATAGAGGTGTTACATTGCAACAAGGGGGGATTACTATGCTTTTGTTTTACTGCTTTACTGGTTTAACTCATGTTTTTACTGCTTTAACTCATGTTTTACTGCTAACTTAACTCATATGTTTACTGCTTTAACTCATGTTTTAATGCTTTAACTCATATGTTTATTAACATTATGTCATATATTTATTAACATTATGTTTACTTTTATATTTTATTTTGTTTAGACTTTTTATTTATTTTATATTTTATTTTATTTTACTATTATTATTTTATTTTATTATTATTTTTATTATATACTTAGTGTTATTACTTCATGCCTATTGTTATATCATTTAACACGAGACAACACACACACACACACAACACACCACACACACACACACACACACACACACACACACACACACATTTTATGTTTTTAATTAATCACGTACATTTTACATTACTCATTCAATTATAACTAAAAATATTTCAAAAGTTTTTTATAATAGACATTAGATCAAAATCCATTTTCGTTGAACAAAGAATTACTATTAACGTTAATACTTTTTTTTTATAAATTTAAAACTATCAAGTTTTTAAAATAATTTTTGACTAAAATTTTATGAAATTTTATTTAAAAGTATATTTTACGTACCTTAAAGCAATAAATCAATAAATGCAGTAAGGCAAGCCCCTAGCAACCCCTCTACACAGAGCTATGCCACGTTTTGTTTGCTATTGGACTTATCTTTAAATCACTTTACCATGTAATAAGTATAAAAATAACAAATAAGTTCTTCTCTGCTTACATAACATGTATTTTATTAAAATCATTCTAGGTTTTTATTTTAAAAAATTAACAATTATTCACTAACATTTAATTTATATTATTCGCTCATTGTTAACTAAAAAATTTCAAAGTTTTTAAATTAATTCGGTTTTTCTTTATTATTATCTATGTACATTGACAAGTCCACCATTGAGAAAACACAAAACCCGCACTCCTTCAAGAAACATCATATAAGTAAAGCAAAACAGAAAATGTAAAATTCCTACGAACTCTGATCTCAGCACAGTTTCAGCAATGAAACATCCACGTTGATAACAATATACAAAAAATTCTCAAGAACTGCAATCTACTATGGATCAACAGGTCTGGTACCCGCAAGCCTCACCTATACCAATAGAATCAAATTACAAAGAATACAAAAATACTGTCATCATTCAAACTATCATGGCTGTCTGAAACCAAAAGCAACAGCATCTACACGAGGAAAAATCCTCCCCTATTCAGACCATTTAGGATTTGATTGGAACACAATTATATGCCAAAGCTCTCGACCCCGAACCCACCCACGCCACAACTACCTACATGAGATCTCATTATACATTGTTTAAAGTCCCCTGTATCTTCTTGCTGCTTCCTTACTATGGAAAACTTTAGAACCATTCTCCGTATCCACCAAACAACATATTCTCAAAAACATATCACACATACTTACTCAGCAATACTAAATAACGCCTTACCAAATCACTTCATAAATCCCTGCTCCTGAAATATCTGCAACGCAAAAACACTCCCACGAAAGATCCAAATCTCAATTTCTAGACGACATCCGGACATCACCCGAATCTCCAGAAGCACAGACGCAGGTTTCGACGACAAGAATTTCCCTCACACTTCCTGCCGTAGATGCCTTAGTAAGAGGCCGAAACAGTAGATCACCTCCTCTTTCGAGATGCCCACCACTTTACCCTTACAGAGCTCCCCTTCTATCAGATTTCCTCCTAAGAAACCCAGTAGCTCCGCCAGGTGAAGATCGCCAGGTTTCTGGAGAGTGACATAGCCCCCCTCGGGTAGCCTAGGGCAATATTATAGGCATATATATATATATATATAGAAAGAGAAAGTTGTTATATATATATATATATATATATATATATATATATATATATATATATATATAAGTTAAGTTATGGTTGCCATACATATATGTTAGTTATATATATACAGTGATGGCAATGGTACATGAAAATTGGCTAAGATATCAGTACATCGGGTACTGGTGCAATAGCTAGCGATAATGATTATTTCCCCGGTGTAATTAGAAAAATATGTTTCTTGGGCGATACTCGGCACTCGGTAATTATCGCCGGTACATCGATACATCGATACATTTTCATATGGGAAAACAATACTGATAAATGGAATTTCAATAAATAGTTATAATATTATTATAAGGCAAATAGATTTATGTTGTTTCTCATCATCAATATTCTTTCGGTTAATGTATTGGTCTATTTTGGGTTTGGCAACATGTACAGTATTACATAAGGTTGGGCTACATATATGGGTCTATATAGTAGTCCCGACGAAAATTATTTATAGTCATTATAGATTTAGCTATTATTATATATATATATATATATATTATAAGTGTTATATATTGTTATATATAACAAATATATATATATAAGTTATAATATAAAGATATAAAGGTTGTACATATACAATATACAGGAAACTAACTAGTAATTACAATTAGGTTAGGTATAATATATATATATATATATATATACATGTACGGGTCTATATAAGTGCCTGCTACATGTACGTTACATATATATATATTATATTAGGGATGTACCGATAGTATCGGTATCGGTAATATCGGCCATTTTAGTATCGGTAGTATTGGCCATTTTTGATGGTATCGTGGGGTATCGGTATCAGTGAAATGTTGGCAAGTTGCAGATACTTCTTTTGGTGAAAAATTATGAGGAAGAGTTACCCCCTGTAATTACTCTAGTTCGATATATAGATAGCTAGCAAGTTATGTTTTCCTCGATTTCCTTTTTAACTTAGATTTTAGCGTTTCTTCAACTTGGGCTTTAGCGTAAAATTTACCTATTTGGACAGCCATTAACAAAATTCATACAGATTACCTACTTTTTAGCTGATCAATAGTATTTTATTTCTCTCTTTATTTTCTTTTTGTACGCAATTTCGTGAGAGTGCGTGAGTGTTTTAAACTTTCTGATTATCTTTATATTTTGTGATATTTGCTGAATAAATAGGTTTTATAAGCCTTAAAATTTAGGTTTTGGCGTACGAATAAATTTTCCTCATTTTGGTTTTTTGTCTATTTGTTTCTGTCTGGTTTTTTTTTTTTTTTATTTTTGATTGCGTGTGCGTATGCGTGTGCGTGTGCGTGTGCGTGTGCGTGTGCGTGTGCGTGTGTGCGTGTGCATGTGCGTGTGCGTGTATGATAGATTTGCACAGGCGTGTCTTTCTTTTGACTTTACCAGCATCAATGGATTGCACCCTCTAACTCGGCATCCATGGAATACTACTCCCCCAACCTAAACCCACTTTATGCTCTTGTCTGAGATCCAGATGGCTAAGAATTCATCCTTCAACTCAAGCTTAATATATCCAACTATAACTTATTTTTATAATTTCCGTTTGAAGGGTGGAGTGTGCCTATGTAAATATAAACATTCCTATAACACGTCTCGAAAATTCCCGAATCTCCTAACTTCGATGCTCTGTGGCTTAAAATCTTTCTTCTCCTTCTAATACAATATTTATTATGCTTCTGCTACAGTTCTCCTAACAGAACAGATTTTCATGCCTTTTTTTGATTACCTTACTACTTCTCACGAGACTGTTATATCTTCTCATCCAAATACTGAGGTCCTCTTATTTAGGGGATTTCAATGTACACAAAACCGAATTGTTGGTCTCCTCTCGTACTGATTTAGCTGGGAGGAAGCTGAATCATTCAGTATTCAACGATCTGGGAGCAATCCGATTAAATAATTCCATATTACACATTCCGAATCGCTGTCCCAACTGAATCCTGAACAGAGTTTCGACTTTTATTTCACAACTCGTTCTTTCTCTCTCTATAAAATACAATTCACCTTCGCTCCTATCGGTAAATCTGACGCCAACCTTATATCACCTAATGTAATATTTTCTCCAACATCCCATCCTGCCTCTATGCGGTTCTGGCACTTCTTTGATCGGGCCGATTAGCATTGCGTTGCTTCTACGCTAACTATAATTGAAGTGACTGCTGACTCTTAAGACGCTTCAGCAGATTCTGAAGATAAAGTGGGAACTGTAATTGCTAATGGATGAAAGGGTGTGGGTTCATCTTTCTGGACTAAATCTTCTTTTTCCTCTCAACCATGGTTCGGATTCTGTGCTTCTTGTTCCCCGGGCCATTCAGGCTAGAGACAATGCTTATCGGGTGGGGAAAAATTGTTCTCCTATCACTCTTGTCAATTTTCATTCAGCTGAAATCGTTGCAGGGATACTCCTCGACAGAGTTAAAGTGGACTCTCATTAAACGAAAATGCGCTGACCTCTTTGGTTCTCCTAGACAAATCTTTCTAGCCTCTTGCCCAAAACATCTCTAGCATTAATAACTTCTGTAAATCATCCTTCCTCCTCTTATTCGCTCTGATGATTCTTTTGTTGGTAATACTCCAACTGAAAAGGCTAATCATCTCTTTGCTCCTATTTCCCCTCTCTAATTCAACCTTGACTTGACTCTGCAGATTCCTCTTCCCTCCTCCTTCCCTCCTCTCAGGTGTCCTATGCCTTTACCTGTCACTTTCTTCCATTTGGATCGGTGCATGAGTTTCCTGAAATCTTATGAACGTTAGAAGGCGGTGGCCTGGATGGCATTCCTCTCTGAGTTTTGAGTGGAGCAAGCCCGTGCTGACCCCCCCTCCCACCCCGTTCAACTATATTCTATGCTCAAATACTAGCACTCTTTCCCTCAGTGTTGAAGTGCCCCATGTCCAACCTATTCCGAAAAATGATGCTGCTCTCTGATCCTTCCTAACTATCGCCCTTAGTGCCTCACTTGCATTCTTTTCTAAGATCTTTTGAAACCCTTCTCACTCTCACTTAGATCATCTGGAATCTCTTTCCCTTCTTTCTGATTATCAGTACATTTATAAAAACAGAATATTCAAATATGGTTTTCCATATTGTTGATATTCTGTTTCACTAACAAGTACCATAAGATATAAATGGTAAATTTATAAAGAATTTCTGTCATAAATATAAAGATAAGAATAACATATTAAGTTTTACACATATAGTTTCTTCTTTCTTTATAAGAAATAAAATAGAACTAATAGAAATATATAGAGTCTTCTTCTTTCTTTTTTCTTCTTTTCGTCAATAAGAACTCATAAACAACACAAAGTAAGAGACTTCTCAAAACGACTCACATATATATAATCATATTTAATGGGAACTAATCTATAAAAATAGAATACACTAATCTACTTAAGTTTCACATACTATTTAACACATTAAGAACTATATTTAATCTGAAAATGTCCTTCCATTATTTATAGACACTGTACTTGATATCTAAATTTTAATATAAGGTAGAAATTCTAATTAAAAACCTAACTCAAATCTCTCTCTAAGTAAGACACTAATTTTCATATCTCTTCTTCTTCTTCATCTAAGTCTCTCTCTCGGTGTCGTCTCTCCTGTGACAATATAAACATCCTTCTTGGCCTTAACATAAACAAAAAAAAATGTTTTGAAAATCTCAAAATCACAGTGGTTGCTAGGGCGGCTCTCAAAGAAACTGGAAGTTCCGTTTAAGACTGAGAGACTTTTTTCCTCTTCTCAAGCCAATACTCCACCTATGGGTCTCATCCGCCCCCATGGCGCAGCAGCGGGAGCACTGCTCAGTTACATTCAGGAGCGGGGCTCTGGGTTTCATCCGCTGGTTTTTGATAGGGGCCGAGTCAGCAATAAAAAAGACTTATAAACTGTCTTGTACTTTCTCGGTTCACTTGACCCTCTTTATATTTGCGGTTATGATGTTGCAGGGTTTTTTCTTATCCCTTTTCTATAGGTACTGTAGAGGCAAGTGCTCGAGGGAACTATCCACTGCGTACCACCATCACCTTTTTACGACGCCCTCGTGTAGCAGCGGGTGCTGTAAGTCGGCACATGAGTTTTGGTGTTGATGTTAGGTGTTGATGTTAGTAACTCCAGACTGATTTCACTGCGGTGCTTCTTTCTTCCTGCCATCTGTTCTGTGAATTCTCTTCCATCATCTGTGTTTTCTACTCAATTTAATCTCTCACTTTAAAGCCTGTGCCTGTGCTCATCTGCGTAATTTGCGTTAGATGGATTTGAGGCGTTCAACACCCACTCTTGAATAGGGTTCTGCCTGTGAGCGGCGGCAGACAACTGTAAAAATAATAGGGAAGGTTAAAAGTTGTTCTAATAAGAAATTCTTAAGCTAGTTGAAACCACAAGAATGGCACCTGACGATGAACCACTTCAGAATGTATTAAAATAGCATAACCGAGGAGCATCACATTTGACAAAAATAAAAATAAAAAAAAAATAAAAGAGAGAGAAGTGGAAGCCGCCTTATCTGCAACCCCCCTGGCAACAGAACAGCACCGATAGTGACGATGGTGGCTTTTCTGCAAATAAACCCACTGAAGATGAGGATTTGGATATGTTAGACTTTTGATAAGTTCCTCATAATGAAACTACTGACATTTTTTGAGTTCAATTTTCAAAGGAATCACACCAGGGAACCTCATCGCAAAAACTGAAGAGACAGTCATCAAAGAGCAAAGATAATTCAAATTCTTGCAGTTTGTGAAAGAGGAGATGAGGCTCTACGAAAAACATGAGATGTCGCCTACAAAAGAGAATCCTTTCATGCGGTAGCATGAAAATGACAAGGTTTTCATTATTATCAGTGCTTGCAGGCAAATAATTATCAGCACCTTCCTTCCATCAGTCGAGAGAGCTGTGCATGAGTAGTGTACGTAGGGAATGTAAACACTTTTAAAAGGAACAGTCTCTCGCCAGATACTAGGAAAGCTTAATGTTTTTTTGCATCACAATTTGTGAATTTTTGAATTTGAGTATTGAATGATATCTATCTTAAAGGAGTATTTTTATTATGTCATGTTTGAGTAAAAGCAAGTTTTAATTTGAACTTTTGGCTGATTAATTGAGGTCTCTTCTTCATTATTTTTATTCTTATATTGTGCTAGTTAAAGAATCTTCTTGTAAATTGTAACCATGTTAAAAACATAAAAGTTAGTAGCTAAACTTTGTTAATACTTACTTGAAAATGGAAATGGAATATTTTTAAATAAACACAAACATAAAAAAGTTATTAATATTATATTTGCAATTATTATTCCTTAAAGGTTCTTATTTTAATTTATAAAATAAATATACTTGGGCACAAACAAATATGAAATATAAATGACTAAGTATTGTTTGTACAGGGAATGCAATCTTGAGTTGCCTAGCAGTGCACAAATGTTCTATCTTATTACTGTGTATTCATTATATTAATTAAAGTATCGGTACGGCACGTGGCTAACCCAAAAATAGTGTATATCAGACGGTATCGGGTACTGGTATCGTGGCCTCTTTTCTGGTGCATCGGTACATTCCTAATGAGTATAGAGCATATATATATATATATATATAGGTATATATATGAGTATATATATAAAGTTAAGCGTTATATATATATATAAGGTTAAAGATTCATAGCATACAAGCAGGCATATATATATATATATATATATTCATATATATAGCATATATATAAGTGCTGCATATATATTGCAGCAGGTTATTATATATATATATATATATTATATATATATATATATGTTATATTATACAAGTTATGTTGTTTTTTATTAGTTATGCATATATATATATTACATATAACATAGCAGTATATATATATATATATTATATATATATTATAGAGCATATATATATATATATATATATTATTATTATATATATATTGTATATATATTTGTATATATTACATATTACATATATATATATATAGTATATATATATATATGCAAATAAAAAGAATATCAGAATATGGTAATTATTATTATTAAATTTGCTGGAATAAAAGGTGTCTTAATTAAATCAGAGAGTTATTTAATCATTATAGGTTATCGCGTATGTACAGTATGCGAATTTCTCATGAACTCCGAATTCTTCTAATAAAACTGTGTAGTTTGATGCTGAAATTGCATCTTATGGTAGAATATTTAGTTTTACTGAGATCTGTCATCCAGATCCAAACGGTCGTTTCTCAAGCAATCCTCGTAAAAAGATATCTCTCAGTGGATGGGGGCGTGGCTGGGGCAAGAATAGTTACTACTGAATATTAGTTGTAGAACATTGTTCAGAAAGGCTGAATGTGGTAGAAAACCCATATAAATCCTCCATGAAGGGCATATTACATTTATGTGTATATTTGATATTACATTTGCTACTATTGTCAGCCAACCAAATTATGAATTTCGAAGGTAATATATGACACACCACTCTGTTGGGGATCGGTATTCCAGCATAATCGTACAACATGAGTCAGCGGAGCACTTACGAATTTATAATCGTGTGTCTTAGCACAGCTATTTAATTGTAACATCCGATAACATTATGCCTAATAATATGTACAACCCAGGAACTGACGGATATGGTTGAGGCGTTTATTCTTGAAGACAAGAGTGCCCACAGAGCTACGGAGGTGTATAGACGGAGATATCCAGATCGTTTGGAACCGCATTCCACTATAATGTGCAGATTGTACACAGGTTTTCAAGAATAAGTGTTCGACCATCTCACCATTCAAGCATCCAAGTCAACTCCCACCCGTAAATCCTTGATATGGAGCTTCTGACTTTCTATTGCATTACCACGGAACACCTAACAACCTACTTACGGCAGACAGGAACGGTACGAGCATTCTAGCATATGTACAAACATTTGATTACAGAGCACACATTGTACACGGTCTGCATCCCGGCGATCCCGACGTTGCCAGTTCGTGTGTCCAAAGGTGTTCCATGTTTGACAATAAACTTGGACGGGGCAGCTCCGTATTTTGGTGGACGGATGAGGCCAGTGCTTACTAATATTGGCATGATTTTCACGGTGGAATTATCGCAGTACTGACCGAGGAAAAATTACCGCAGAATGTACCTACAGCACGCGACACCAGGTAGTTTACTCCATAAATGTAGTGTGAACTGCTAGATAATATACTGATCGGGCCGGACATTCTACCAAGCAAACCCGCATAGCGAATGAAATCAAGAATTTCTGAACCCTTGTCAGACCTTCCTCGTGACGCACCACATTACAGACACGTCAAAATTTGTACTACCAGCATGAAGGATGCCCAGCTCATATACAACAAGGGCTGTGCAACATCATCTTAACGTAACACACCCCGGTAGAGGTGGATAGGAACATGGGGTCCTATTCTGTGGCCTCCTAGATCACCGGACCTTACTCAACCTGGAGTATTACCGGTGGGGCTACCTGAAGAATCGTGTCTACGGTGGGTACACAACACCGATAACATCAGAGCTAATTACCTCTTAAGTCGAATCACTCACGCCGTCCGATAGTAGACTCCGAAAATATCACATTGGTAACATGACAAGGGTGGATCAGACGAGCTGAACTTTGCGTATGGAATAAGAGCAGACAATTCTACATAAAATCAGAAGGTACTACAGGAAAGGATTTCTACTATACCAAAATAATACTTATGTATGGACTGTAAATAAACGGATGTGTTACAGAGTTATAAATCATTTGGTTATAAATCATAACTGTTCATCGTAACTAACTATTAATAATACCTAATATAAACGTACGCTGCATATGGGGGTTTCGGCCCTCATTCACGATGTTCTAAACCTATTACAACCAACATTTGTTGGTAACTATTACGGCAGCAGCACGTATTTTCCGCGTGTATTGAGAGTAACTACCATTTGAATCGAGATGACTGTCTCTATGAACCCTAAATAATTTTTGCCATAAAATGCAATTTATTTATCGGAACCACACGGTTTTATTGAAAATTGAAGGTTCATGAGCAATTGCATACAGAGACCCCCTTCCTTTATTCCCTAGCAGTTTCCTCCCTAAATACTGACATCATTACGTGAAAATTCTTCCGTTGCCGCAACATTAGCTGAGACCACACACGCATATATATATATATATAGTTATTATATATATACAGAGAAAGAGCAGTTATAAGGTATGGTAGAGCAGCATATGGTTAAGTATAAGGTTATATATATATATATATATATATATATATATATAGCAAAGATAGTATATATATATATATTATTATATTATTATATATATATATATATATATATATATATAGTTATTGCTGAGACCTGTTGTGTTATAGGGAAAATAATGGGGTCATTTACTAAATAAGTAAAAAATCACTTGAGCATTAATAAATAGCATTTATAGAAACTTTAGATGCTAAATGAATGCATGGCACATGGAACGCGGTAAATGAATGCATGATTTACAGGGAGCTTCCCTCCCCGTGCCCCACCGACCCGTAAAAGAGTGCTAGAAATATAAAAATATATCTTATTCTTTAGTAACAAAGCATATATATAAGCATATAATTTTTTTAACAAATTGAAGCATCTGGCAGTATTAGTCATGAAGTATGAAATTTGCAGACAACTTTTTTCAGGCTCATTTTCTAAATTTATTTTTAAAACTTTCGTTCACTACGGATCATTTACAACATTTCTTATAAGTTTCATGAAAATCAGTGTAAATCAGCTGGTGTCTTATAATTGATAATTTCGTCCATAGTTATAAATATGATATTTGGAGGCCTACTTTTTCATATAATAATTTAATAAAAACAAAGTTTTACCACAGAATATTAATAAGTACATTATTTCATAACTATCTATTAAAAAAAAATTAAATTTAAAAAAAAACAAAACATTCCTATAACAAAAATGTACCGAATAAAAGTACCGATGTTTTTCGGTACCGGTACACAAAAATTTGATTGGGCGATACCGTTACATCGGTACTTTTCAAAAGTGTTGGGCGATACCGGTATCTACAAAAAGTATCACCCGATACATGTACCGCGGTACTGCCTATCTCTGTATATATATATATATATATATATATAGTAATTGATATATATGATATTTTTAATTGTAAAGTTATATTTAGTTAAATATACATATATAAACCAAAATTTTTATTTGCCACTTGCATGAGCATGGATATGGATATGTATATGTATATATACATATAGATGCACATGTAGATGGTCACAGTCAGAGAATGATAATTTTCATTTTTTAGACATTAATTCGTTAACTGTACTACTCAGGTATCGGCGGAGGTAACGTTAATCAGTTTTTGCCAAAAAAATTAATGCCATTAAAAAAATGTGTTGTGTTCAAAATCGAACAGTAAAATAAATAAATAAATAAATAAATAAATAAATAAATAACTAAATAAATAAATAAATATACCCCAAATCATTATTTGGAAGTTAGCGCCCTCTGGTGATAGGGTTGGCGATTTCAAGACTTAGCCGCAGAATGCTCTGGTGCATAATCTTCTTTTTCATTAATACCTGCAACATTCGCAGTTTTATTCTAATGTCAACTTTATCCAACATCACCATTCTTGCTCTAGACCTAACCTCCTACTATTTACCGAGACTCAGGTGTTTGGGAGCTCCTACAGGAAAAACTTCCCTGTATCTCTATCTTCAATTTTAAGCCACAGGCGAATGTGCGCATTAGTGCGCAACAATTTTTTGTTCTTTTGATTTTTTTCTAATTTGGAATCTTGAGAATTTCCACATCATGGCTCTGCCTCTTTGGCCATTCTACAACTAAATTCATTTGTTTCATTTATTTATCTGACATTGATTGTGCAAAATTCTTCGACAATCTAATCTTCAAAATAAAGCACATTTTCTCTTCAACTTACTCTGAAATCATCAATTTTGGTGATTTCAATGTTCACCACCTCCAGTCGCTTTCTTCTAGATCCCAAGTTGCACCCAAAAGACTTCCCTTCCATTTTTCTATCCAGAATATCCTGGAGTGGATGATGCAGTTTCCAACCCATACCCCCTGATCACCTATGAGATGTAGCTTCAAATCCTACTCTTCATATTGTTAAACTGTTTCCTGCCATCACCTCATCTAGTATTTGACATCTGGTCCCAATACGAATTGTCGATTTTGAGTGGCCTTATCTTGATAAAATCTTCGACATTTAAATATATCCTAGGTAAAAGTTTTAGGTTTATGCCTCCTTAATTCTTTAAGCTATATTCAGAAATAAAAAATATAAGTATTTTTTTCCACATTATTTGGAAAGTAGGATAAAAATCATTAAATATGAAAATTATTCTAACTTTTGATTTAACTGTTCGTTCGGTTTTTATGAAATTTTCAGAGTAGATTGAATTGAACAAGTTACTTAGAGCATTTTTTTTATATATCCAACAATTTGACATCTGGAAACGTTATTGTGTTTGATGTTTTAGATTGAATATGGAATGCCCAATGGTAAAATGATTGAGTATATAGGAAAATGCTTAAATAAAAGTTGTGCAACTCATTAAATTCTATTTACTCGTTTACTCGTACTCTGTAATTTCATTTTAAAAAACCGGATGAATATTAACAAATTTGAGCAAATTTTCAAATTTTACCAAAATTTTTAAAGCTGCCATAAAAATTGTAAAAAAAAAATATGAGATTACTTTTAAATATCATTTAACGGATATATGAACCTAGTACATTTATTTAAGTTTCATAACTCGACCAATTACATCTACACCTAAAATTTCATTAAAGTCAGATGAATAATAAAAATTTTGGCAAATTTTCAATTTAATTTTTAGTTTTTGTTTACAAAAAAATTTATAACAGTTTTAATTTTTACCGGTTAATTAATAAAACAAAAGATTCTTAATCACAACTCATCGTTAATTACAATAATTGATTCATTTTAAAATATTGGAAAATGAATATTAATATGACTAATTATATTAACTAACTTATCAAAAGTTTAAGATTCTCAAAATCAGATTTTTTAAGTGAAAGTCTATATCTTTTCGAGCTGTAGATGTTGCCAACTTTGTAAAACAAACACTCACTGAATACATTAGGTATAAGTATTTTCTTGCGATGTCTGGAAGATACGATGTGTCCTATGTTTCTGAAATTTAGGATATTTAGCGGCTATACTTATAAACTAATAAAGTAGGTAAGTTCAAAAGCTTTTTATTGTGAAAAGGTGTTATTATGTAAAAACAAGTTGGGATAACAAGAAGGTTGCCCCGGCCGGAGGAAATATTTTTGTTTGCCCAGATTATCCGGTTTGCCCCGACCAAATTCTAAAGAGTATAATATATATATATATATATATATATGCTATATATTATTAAGAGTAGATAGAAATTACAATATTAGCATATATATATGTTATATATATATACACATATTCTAAATATATATATATATATATATATATATATATATATACTCGTATGTATGTTTGTGTAAACAGTATATACACATGTATGGTATGGGTAAGATAAAGAGTATCATATCAATACCGAATGCTTATATAACAAATCTTTATCAAACAGAATATTTATCAAAGTAGTAAAAATGATCCGTGTTGCGAACGTTGATTACAATCACGTGAAAAGCAGATAAAGAACAGTATCTATCGATCTACACAAATATTGTGTATTATCTTTTTTTATAATGGGAAAAAATGCAATTTGTTTAACATGATTTGCTTAGATATTAAAGAATTAATCATCACAGATTCCTATTTATATGTTGTCATTGCTATGAGTCAAGGTTGAATATAAGTTGAATAACTTCTTTGACCTTTGACCTTTCCAAAGGTTAACTTAAATTCATTTTTTCCTTTTTTTTTTGGGATGGGGGGAGGGAATTTTAGTCTAATTTACAAACAAATTTTAGAAATTTCCGTAACTAATATTTTTGTTAAAGATTTGAAATTATCCTAGGAAATAATTTTCAGTTATGTATAAAGAATATTGAATAAAGAAGTAAACTTTTAATAGGTGCCATCACTAAATAGTTTGCTTTTCCTCATGGTTTTTGCAAATATTCACTTATGTAGTAGTGTTCGTCAATTTAATTAATAATCGTCATTGATAAACATTAAAACTCGCAGTTCAATACACATAAGTTTAAAAATATAATGCCAAGATTTTGAGACAGACCTTATATTACCGATTTTGCAATTTATTCTGCTCTTCTGAATACCAGTGTCGTATTCATTTTCCTTTGAGGAAAGCTAGTGGAACTCTTCCTTCAACTCATTCTATCTTTTATCATGGAGATATCCTTATTCTTTATACTGGTATGGCTTTTCTTCCTCTATTATATTTCCATTCTTTTGAATTTACACCTTCAAGTGGGATGTAAAGAGTCATGTTGTCTTTTGATCTGGACGATATTTCTTCATATACTCATACTATGGTGGGTATCTTGTGGGACTTCGTCCTCTTCCACAGGATCTTACATAAAAAAATATGTAAGAAGTGCTGAAAAGATTAGAGAATTTAAATATAAAAGAAAAATAATTACTTATTTTCCACCAATTTTTCTGATTGAATACCGGTATATATATCCTATGGTAATCTATTCAACTGAAAGTTAATTTATTTAATTAATAAACGAGCTAGAGAAATAAATTCTTCCCTTTGAACCAGAAATCCAGCAGAGAGATTGAGATATTTTATAAAAAGACATAAAAACAAGCAGGTTGTGGAGCCGGAGCCGTGAAGCCCGAGCCGGGAGCCTGAGCCTGAGTCGAAATTTTTGAGGCTCTGAGCCGAGTCAAAAATTCTTGCGGGCCTGAGCCGAAGCCGGGAGCCTGAGCCTGAGTCGAAATTTTTGGGGGCCTGGAGCCGGAGCCGAGCGCGGAGCCGCAAAAAAGGACGCTGTCTGGCGCCGGTGGGTACAAAATTGCGTAATTCCACCTTAATATCATTATGATTAGTGTGAGCGAGAATATAAAGTTAGTTATATATGCGCATATATATATAAGGTTATTGGTTATTATTAAGGTTATTGTTGGTTATTAGCAAAGCAGTTGAAAGGAAAAAGAGTTGAAAGAAGAGCGCGTATATTGGGCAGTGTTACATACAAGGTTTTAAGAGCAAGGAGCGAAGTTATGATAAGCTACAGGCGTTATACATATACAGAGTATATATATATATATATATAAGTTATATATATATATATATATATATATATATATATTATTATATATATTAACAGTAGATCACCTCCAAATCCTAGATAAAGTTTCTATATAGTTTGGGGATATTGATTTCTTGCAGGAATTTTTTTTTTTTAAAAGAATGATTTTTAGCAAATGCCATAAAAAATTTTAATGGAAAAAGGGAAAAAAATGTTAACTGAAAACAAAATATTTTTTGTCTGCCATCTTTGTTGATCTGCTAAACCACCTCTCCTCGAACTGAAGATCTGATATTAAAAGCTGTGGGAATGCTCTGTGAACCAAGACTTAAAAATGAATAACACTATTGAACAGAAATCTGGGCCGGAGAGGTCAGATAGCTCAGCAGTTTGAGGAATCCTCCATTGTGGTATCTTGAATGAAAAAGTAAAATTTGACAAACAAATGTGTGAATTAGAATTGAGCATGGAGAAAAAGTAGGTGATTGAAAAAAAGACACCACCATAAAGATCTTCAACATAAAACTTCTGTTATTTAAAAATAGAATTCCAAGGCAGCCATTGAAAATAATGACAGTCGACTCTGGAAATCAAAAAGTAAATGTAGTTTAAGAGGTATCCCTGAACTATCTTAATTGATGCTTGACACAAATCTAGCCTCACTCCTCTGAGTCGTATGCGAATGTTGAGAGCTAGTTGTTCAGTATCAATAAAGGATTCGGCTTTATCACAGTTAAAGCTGTAAGAGTGATTCCTTACGGGAAAGAAGTTTTATTTTTAAGAAACAATTGTTATGAATAAATTTATATTACATATCCTCGGCAGTTCAAAGAGAAATATTTAAATTTAGGAAGAAAAGTGAATTATAATATATATATGTTGCTGCTATTGCTATTGGTTATGTTGTTATACATATATTATTATTGCTGCTAAGGTGCGAGCATAGCTGAAGAGTTACAGAGGTATATGCAGGTTGCTGTTGCCAGCAGAGCAGTTGAAAGATAGCTGAAAGGTGCTAAGGCTATACATATTATTATTGGCTATGTTATACGTATGTTGCTGGTTGTATGGGCATATATGCTAGTATTGCTATACATATATATAAGGTTACAGGTTATTACAGTGCTGGTATATGGTTGGTTGGCTATTATTATTGTTATGCATATATTATTACATATATATACTAATATATGGTAAATATAGCCAGAGAGGCAGCAGGTAGGCAACACCAGTTGCCGGCGTCTCGCGGCGGCGGGCGTGGCAAGGAACGCAGGAGGAAGACGCCGCAAGGGTGGCGCAAGTGAGGCGAGGCGGTGCACGAAAAACGCGAAAGCGTTTTTACGATAATGCGAAAAACGGTTAAACACCCCAAATTAGCCGAACGAAGTACAATG
>JABUQX010101345.1:0-40000 GCA_015478945.1 Trachelipus rathkii | reverse complement strand
TATAGACCACTAAACCAAAGTCTTTAAGACTAAAATCAATAGCTAATTGAATACTTAAATAAATGAAAGAGAAACACGTTTGGAAATATTGAAGGAAACCATTGGGAAATATTTTAATAAAAAAAAAATGAAAAATCGTACTGGTCTTACAAACTAGGTTTTATAATTCCATGAATATATAGCCAGATGTCTTTAGATATCTGTATATATACGCACCGCAAATATAGAACCTTCAGTACTAGATATACCAATTAATATAATAATATATATATAAGATATATAATATATATATTATATATTATATATTATATATATATATATATATATATTATACTATATATATATTACTTAACAACATCTACAGGTTTTATATATCCATAATATGTAGCCAGATGTCTTTAGATATCTGTATACATACGCACCGCATATATAGTACAACACTAACTAGCAAGTATATATATATATATATATATTATATATATATAATATATAATATATATTATATATATATATATAATAATATATATATATTATATATATATATATATATATATTAAAATTACTGCTCAAGAAATAAATAAACATATCAACATAAGACTTTACCCAAAATATTCATTATAAATTTTTGCCCATACATTTATATATATATATATATATATAACATACATATAAATATATGTTCAACAATATATATGAATGAATAAAATATATCAACAAAATAATATATGGACAAACTGACTTTGCAAATGATATAAACTATTAACTTGAAAATTAAATGTTTTTTACAATTATTGAATATGTCGATTTATCAATGTGAACAAATGAATGCAGTCACAGCTGGTCAGAATCAGCTGTTGTCTTAAAGCAAAAGAGTTGCCGGTTAGTAATTTAACAAATCTTAATTTCAAATAAATAAAATATGATTTTAAGAACTATTCGTATATAAAATATTGTAACTTTAATTGTTAAACACTTTATGTTTAATACAAGAGAGTCTTTACCATGTTACATGAAAAATACACATCAATAATTATACTCTTACCTGCTAGTGACATGTAGCAACACCGCAGATATTATGCATTTGCAAATTGTAATCAACAGACGACACTTTTATAACGGTAAAGCAAAAATTATACTTACACGAATAAACAAAATTACATTTAACACATAACTTAAAACAATATTGGCTTTACAAGAAACTAAGCCACAAGATTTCCACATTGAAAATTACAACACCTTATTGCATTTAAAAACATTAACACAATTAATTAATAATAAAATATAAAATAAGGCACCTCCACGATTTACAAGACTATACACACTAAAATAATAATATCATCGATCAGACAGAGCAACAAGCGCAGTACCAACTGTTGAAATAAGATAGTCAGTGTTTGAAAGCAAAAAATATAAATATTCATAATTTTACTATTTATACAATTCTTTCGTCAATGAGTTTACGCTTAGCCATCCAATCAATTCTTAAAATATAAATAAAATGATGTGATCCACTTATTAGTTATTTTAGTAAAGCAAATATATATTACACATTCCAGCAGAAACGAAAAATTGGTATTTCTTTACAACCGAAACTCTGTTTCGCAAGAAATCTCAATTTTTTTCTTAAAATCGAAAACATAAAAGACAAACGAATTTATACATTGTGCGCTCAACTAGAAAACCAAAATTAATATATTTTCAATACGATTTATACAATAAAGCATACTAGTATTCAGTCAGTCTAAAAGAGAATAGAAAGAGTAATGAAATATAATAAAATAATAAAATATAATGTAGATAATATAGAATAACTGGTTTCTTTACCTCTGGAGTGATTTAATTTATTTAATGAATGAATAAAATATTATAATATAAGTTAAATAATATGTTAATTTGGAAGAATATATAATTAAAATATGGAAGTTATCTAATGGATAAGAGTTAGTGACAATAATCAGTGAACGAAACCAAATCAATAAAGAGCTCACGTATTTCAAAAGTTTATAAATAGACTCACCGATAAAAAACGAGTATTTTCTCAAGTTGCTTTTCACATATATTAAACGATGAATTTATTCAATCAGACCATAATTTTATCCAAATATTTACTATCTTGAATGAGGCTGCCTGTAGCTTATACGGATAGTACACGCAATACATAGACTGAAGAGAAATATACATATGACAATGTCTTGGCCGATTGACTTACATAATACATATAAATGGAGGCACTAATATAATTAATCTAAACTATACGTGAATGATTACGTAATTACACCTTCCCCCCCCCCTTTTAGGACCGCATAATGATGTATCACATTTTGCTTTAATGTACTTCGTGATCAAATACATTAGGTTCTTCAATGTTATTTCGTGCTCCTTCTTCTGTAACTATATTTATATTAATATATATAATATATATATATATATATAAATATAATATATATATATATATATTTATATATATATATATACTAGACGAGTTCTGATAATTAGACCAGATTAGATTGTTTGTCGACATATGATTCTGCTTAGAATAGTACTGCTATAATTAATCTTTTCCCACTTTAATAGAGTATTAGGGCATATATAGAATTTTCCTACCGAAGAACAGTCACAAGAGTAGTCGGGTGTTTATATATACTATATTAGGTTTATGTGTGAGTAATAAATAATATTAATATGTAATTGAGTAAATCTGGTTTTTCTCAAAGCATAAAATATTGTAATTTCTATAGTACATGTTTATACATTGATATAAGGCGGCAATTAGTATAGTTAATGCTTCGCTCTATTCCTGTGTACAATCTTGTATCTGGGTGTCCATTATCGATCTCTCTGGAATATTAATATAACTTTTCGTTCATGCTTGTTTATAGAGCTCCATTTGGTTAATCCTACATTACTAAGCTCGGACCCGTCTATACTACTCCTCGAGGATCTCGCTAAACCCTTGCCATATGCCGGTGGCGTATGATACTTCATTCCCATATGTCTCTCCTCGAATTCTCTCTAATCTTGCGTTCCTATGTTATTCGACACTATTTCGTTTTGTAGTTTCCGTGGTCCTCTTTTGACACTCTTCTCCTCTTTCTGCCAACTCCCTTTCATGCTTCCTAGTTGTAAACGATAGTTCACTCAATGCGGTGACCCGTTTCATGATGAGGACTTCTCATCGATCATCACACCAGCTCACTTTTACAATCAATCACTTCTTTCCTTTTCCTGACGTCCTCCTTCAACTCTCTCCTGGCAAGTTATGTTCTCTTACCCTCTCCGCCACATAAAGCTTCTTTTAATTAACCAAACCTTTTTTCCATGCGGCCGATGATCTTCTCATGATGGACTATACACACGTTATTCATAACCTTTGCTAATTGTGCCTTTATACTAACACATTTGACCGATCTTGATACCACTTTTTTACGATGTGACTCAAGTCCGGTACGTTCTACATCGTTCTACTTTACTTTATATGCGAAGTATGTTAATTGTCAATACTATAATGCTCGTATTTATCGCTACCTATCACTGTTATACAGTTACAGCGGCCATCTCTCTTTCTCTTGTTCCCATATAACTATTATTCCTGAACAGCATATGATTCTTGACTTATGCACTCACTACTAAGTTTATTAAATTATTCTGAAGTAATTACAGACTCTATTCTATATCTTTCTTCCCTGCGTTCACTCTAGGTGCAATATCTACGTTACGCAAACTCCTTACTACTATCAACCTAACGCTACCTCTCCTTTGAGACTAATCGCATCTTACCGAGTTATTATATTTAAAAGTCCTTCCGACTGTTAATCAGTTCTTGAACATTCATATCACCATATGGGTTACAACTCCCATTCCACTCCTATACAACTACTACATCACTTACTCCCTAGTATAACTTTGCGTGTGACCTGTCTATATTGTACACCTTACAACATTCTCTCGTCTATCTTCCATACAGGCACGATCTGTTCATCAACCTCTTAACGGCTACGTTCATACCATCCTGTATGTTTCTTGGAACATATCTACCACTATCTCTGATGTCATCTTCAACATCAATTATAATAATGATTCTTTAGGGATTTTCACTTTTCTATCTTTATTGTCTCATGTTATTAACTTCTCATTTTTTCAGTATATAGGTAAACATTATGCTTACTCAGTTCTTAATTCACACTTAGTGATGGTTCCATGGTTAGGCGTACATCTTTTAATTATACAGACTGTATGTATCAAGATACGATTGTGGTCAACTGACAGGTCTATTCTCCTCAGCTCAAGATACTCAACTCATCTCCCAACTTGCCATTCCTTAAATATTATGATTGGTTTTGAGTTAGGTTCTTCTTGTTAGAAACCTTCTTCAGCTAGCTCATTACTCAGCAATGTGATATGAGACCTAGGCATACTCTTACTTTTATGTCCCGCACCTCTATCTTTTAATGGTGCTCCTCGAACAGCCGGCGATAACTCCCATCGAGTTTAGGCTGGATAATCGTGATAGGTAATGAATTAGTAGCTCTGACGATTCTCAATGATCCATATTTCTAATAAGTGAAATAACTACCCGTGCATTATACTGCGTATTACTCAAGTCGTCCATATCTCCCACAATAGTTAAGGGTGGTACTTACCTACGTACTGAATAGTCGCTAGAGTGTGAGCCTTAACTAATTACATCACTGTCTCATCAGATTCATTGATCGTTACGTTATAGTTCTACCAACATATTACATCATTCTCACGTACGATATTCCTTACTGTATCGTAATTACATATTGCAACTCAAGAAATACATACGGAATAGTGCTCATGGAGTCACCGATAATCGTTTCACAGTCCATTAATTCTACAGTGAGCATACGACACGGGTTATCTCAATCTGTCTATAGCGAACCCTAAAACGCGGCGTCGTTCATCTATACATACGCCCTTTTGGTTATATTATGGATAACTCACTTCTAGTCCTTATCATTACTAATTACTATAGATTGTAAAAATAAGGAGGGGGCTCTATCATATATTCTTGACGATGAAATTGCCTCCATCTACCTTTACATAATTATAATGCACGTGTGAGCATCCTTCTTGAGGTACTTTAACTGCCTTACGCAGACGTAATAGTTGCTGTCTAGTATCGACCACCTATCACACCTCGCGATGACCTGCTTTCATATATATAGTCGCTATCGCGGTATGCTTGTTGAATTACTTAACTTTTATATCTGATTTTACCGAATCTGTGAGATATTATAGCGCGATTATGCTTTAGATCTAATATTTATATATATTATCATAATGTGTGCTTTTCTCAACGTGTAATATGTGAATTTAACGTGTATAGTGTCTACTTACTAGTACTGTATAAATCTAAATCAGATGCGCTTCCATTGTATACTCATTCATGATATACTAAATTATTATTTATCTTCTGGTGACTTCTTATTTTTTCGATCCCTTAGGATAGTGGATTGCAGAGTATCTATTTGGAACCTAGTTATATTCATAATATATCATAATATGAATATCCACCGAGAAAACATTCGTTATATTAATACCATACGTATAGTGTCAGTTGTTACATATTCGCTAGCTTAGTTAGTCACTAATTTTCATTAATAGAAGATATATACTTCTCATATTTATAATTCTCTTGATATAGATAAATCTCTATACGTGATTGATCATCTTACACGTCGGAAGTTATAGTATTTATAACTTATGTATACAGATACCCATTTCCTGATGAGTCATACGTCTATATTACTCCATATAAAAGATTTATTATTCAGACCTATCGATAGCCTTCTTTTGAATTATCTTCTATATCTAGTTACATCTTTAATTAATATAGACACGTATACAGCTTATTGCATATGTTAGAAATAACTCCTAAATAAATTTATTACGTCATCGCTTTTCTACAGGGATTAATCATTCGCCTCACGCTATAGCTATTATCTCAACAATTATAAGAATTAATCTTATCAGATATATCATTTTAGCCTTCTCTAGTATATACGGACAAGGGCACAAGGAAGCTTCTATAAGTGTGGTTGGAATAAATTTGCATAGGCGTGTAAAAGCTATGGTCTACCTCCCAACTTCCCTCCATAGGAGAGCACTGGTCTCCTGATTGCACATACTCGTGAATTTTAGGCTCGTCACGTCATAGACATTGTACGTAGCTGCACTATTCCTCAACGAATCATAAGTAAGTGGGCAACTCGCCTCCCGAAGCATAACTTGTCTTCGTGGCTCATCCCATCTATACAGTGTCTCTCGTCACACTCTTTAACTTAATCTACTTTGTGTGACTTTCTGCTTTACTGATTACTTGGCTTTTTCTATATACATCAAGTCTTCAGTCATTTCCTATGTTATTTGCCATCTGGCATCGTCCATTTTTCTCATCATCGAAGCAATGTTAGCATTACTCAAACATCTAGACATTATACTTAGAACTTCTCAACTGCTAAACATCATATTTAACTCGTTCTAGAGCTTGCTGTCACCTTCTTCCTTAACCTATTTAGTTTACACTAACTATTTCCTACTACATCGTGTCAGAGTTCAATGTCCGTATGTTCTAAAATATGTGTATATATTTACTCTATCTGTTGTAGAAGATTCACATGAATTCGAGCTCATCGCTTTGCTTACATGTTTTTAAGATAAGCTCCTGTGCGTCGACAGCGAGGTCATCCATTCATACACTCGAAAAATGACACTACACAGATCTTCTCTGTGCACATCTCCAAAAAACTCGGATATCATGTTGGAATAGATCTTATCTGATTCTGTTAGGTTGTGACGCTCCTAAAACTCTCTAGTGCAAACAAATTACAAGATAATAATAATTATATATTTAATATTTCTACATTTAATACCTATCTATCTTATTACAAAGAGTCGAACTACACTAAAAAATAATAATAATTCATTAAACTAATAATCTCCGATTTATTATCATTACCTAAAAAATTTTAGAATTTGCCTTACTTATTGAATAAACTCATGTGTAAATATACAACTATCTATCTCATAACACCAATTAACTAATCTACCTAAACTTACTACTAACTATTATAACTACTACTTCTTAATTTTAATAATGAATAATAATAATAATTATAATCATAGATTAATAATAATTAATTAATATAAAAAATATAAAAATAATTAATTAATATAATTTAATTATTAATAATAATAATAAATTAATTAATTAAATATAATATGAATTAATAATAATAAATATAATAAATAAATAATATATAATAATATAATTATAAAAATAATGCATAATAATATAAATAAATATTAAAAATTATAATAATTTAATATAATAAATAATAATATTAGAATATAAATATTATAAAAATTAATACTAGTAATTAAATAATATAATATAATAAATATATTAATTAAAATAAATTAAATATATAATAATAAACTATATAATATATATTCATCAAATCATGACATAGAAAATAAATATTTAATTAATAATACATAAATAAGTTCTAACCAATAAAATAAAAAGCTATTTATATGCCATATGAAATCTACTAACAGAAGAGAAAAATAATTAGAATAATAACGTTAAGTGAGTGGAATAATCAACAACTATATATAACGCTCTGTGCATAAGGATTTTCCCATTGAATTACTACAAATAATCGCTGTTTATTTATTAGGAAGATATATTATATTATACTAGTATAAAGTACATTTTACTATAAATATAAGTTCTACATACGTAGTATAATATTAATAAGATGCGACATAATACTATACAAAAATGATCAGTAAGAAGTCAATGACCAGATGTTATCTATTACCTTCTTCACAGTCGCGCTATAGTCTATGTGTGCGTCGTTATTCATCTCAACACGTTTTGTTTGCATAGTTCACACCAAATACTTGTGCACAAGCCTCTAACAATGAAAATAGCGTGTAACTTCAATAGGAACAACAATCAAAGTAACTTCGAAGAACGTGATACTTCATTTTTGGCAGAGATTTACATAAAAACCCACAATATACATATCACTAATATAGCGATCATACATCAGACCGCGTTATAAATATAGGTTGAATATATAACATGGCGCATAATGCGAAGGAATATTTTATCGAGGCACTAGGCAGTAGATTGTTGTATAACAAAAGCAGAATGTTTAGCGTGAGCCTTGTGAGAATATCCTCACAAAAATCTAATTCGCAAGATCATTTTGAATGAGGCACACAAATTGTGGCATACTATTTACGATGTGCTAGATTGTCTCTAGCGTTTGGATAACGTAGAGAATAAGATAATAGACGACTTCCATAGTTTTTATTTATAATTATATATGAGCAAACATCCAACCAGGGACGAGCCACGTATCCATGGTTCAAATTTTTTTTGTAATCTAAAATCAGTGATCAAGGCGTGTAAATTAGGATGTAATAAGGGAGAAAACAAATTTATAATAAATAACAGGAGGTCGATGTGACTGCTTATAGAAAAGATATACTCTTCTGACGTATAAGATAAATGTGAGACAAACATGTACATCCCTTTGGCCAGGCCCCGCGTTACAGCTCATTTCCACCAATAATCATTCGAGACACAGCTCTGACTATGTGGCGGTCACAAATCGATAGATAATCAGTGAATACACCAAAGATACCAGGAGTCAGATAATGCGTATTAAACGAAGTGGAATGCATACTCCATATTGAGACGAATGTTTGGCCATGACAATGAGATCTTAAACATCTATAGACTAATCTGTAAAAACAATCTACGCAAATCTGGGGATACCTCTCTCCCTCGAGACTCTTCCCTAAGTGGGATTACACCGGTATGACCGAGTTCATACTCATAAACGCTCTATATACTATGGAAAACAATATCAGTTGTAAAATTTTGTAATAATTAATAATCTAATGTTAAATATAATCAGTCCGTTTGTTGCATACTATTACTCCATTATTGAGCGATGCACTAGCACGTAGATCTTCTCTAAGAGAGACGTCAAGACAAGTGAGAGTACCAATGATAAATTAGAGTACTTTATAAATAATATCTTGGAAAGCAAGAGAGACCGGTTTGTATAAATTGCATTGTGAGTGCTAAATACCTGGTGGAAAATTTTCAGATAATGAGTCTTATAAGACTTACTATCCAGCATAAATATAATGGATGATAATGACGAGATGAGGCATAGAGATTGAATGACTCTACACACTTATGATATTTCGTTTAAGTATACAAAAGTTCCATGAAAACTATCTTTAGCTACAGATTTGTTACGCTAGTATCATAAGTCCTGCAGCACTATATGTAGCGCACCCGAATACTAACGAATATACAGCGTCTCCGAAGTCAGAGCTTACAGCAAAATTCGGGCATAGAAGGAAAGATAAGTATGACAGTGTTTTCGATACTGCCTCTAAAGCAACACCGGAAGTAAATAAATATAGGTGCCTGTGTATCAGGCTGACTATAATAAAATGTTATCGAAACGTGATTTACATTTACCTCACTCTCCTGATATGTAACACATCCACATCTTTATACTTAATTAAGTAAAAAGTATTATTTAAGTACAGTAATGGGAGAAGGCATCTGGACTTGATGTAAATATATTTAAAATATTTAAAAGAAAAGCTGGTACCTAAACTGTTAAAAAAGGACAGCAGTGTTTAGACTTTTTTCCCCACGATGTCCTTGGTAATATGATTTGAAAATTTCTTGAAAGATCAGTACACCCCGAAACAGCACAGAAATGATTATATCGGGAATTATTAGAATTAGCCGTGATCTTCCTTGGCGGTAACCCCCGACATTGAGTCTCATTTCTCATTCCTGGCAGTGGAAACCATGCTCGGTAGATGGCAAAGGCTATTTACGCCTTTAAAATATATTCATTCCAGGATCAATTCAAAACGACCACACGAGAGAAAGATTCAATCAGAAATAAATTAGTCTTTCTTATCAGACTTTCTTTACAATCTTGGCTTTTGGCACCATTGGCCATTAAAGCTTTATATCTCGATTTTAATTTTCTGCTGAACGTAATCGAGTATAAAGAATTTGATGCAGATATTTGTAATGCTGCCGTGAAGAAATCTACAAACCATTTATGGTACACGGCACCTGAAACTGCGGCATTCGCAATTTTAGATGATGATGTTCCACTAGACATTAAACAAAAAATGGCTACTAAAATGACGACAATAGACGACAACGATTATGACAACCGAATTAAAAGATAAATTGTCAAAAATGAAGACCTCCATGGTTTAAAGGCAAAAGATTTTTCATACTTTATTACAGCTTATTCCAAAGCAATGTTCTCAAAATTTAAAATTCATACAAATTTTCTGCACAACAGCCCGTCTACTTGGAAAGAGGATGAGAACTTCCAACGTAAGATGGAACTTTTAAAATTCATTGTAGTGGTTGACGATATAGCTGAGAAAAAAGTGAAGAAAACTCAAGAATATCAGAACATTTTATGAAAGGACGAAACAGAGAAACAATACATAAATCAGTATGCTAGTGAATATTGAAAATAGTATCCAAAATCTACTAAAACTATTCTACTGAAGAAGTGAAATGCAAATATTTTTGATAATGTATGTTTCAAATAAATAATCATTTGAGCAATATTTGTAAGCAATAAATATATATTTCGATTTCTCAGTATCATTAACCTGCCATGAAACAGTATCGTAATGTAATGAAGGTGTTAAAAAAAGATGCCAATATGTAAATATGGAATTGATAACATTTTTAATTCCTCTTTATGTAATCTCAAATAGAGGTAGAAATTTTGAATGGAGAGGGTTTCTATCTAGTGCAGCAAAAATAGGGTCCTAACTGAGGAGCAGTAACTGTCGAAAGATGAAAATTAAGGGCCACTCTAATACTATATATTATATATATATATATATCATATATATAATATATATAAATATATATATAGTATAGGTATTATATATATAATTATATGATATATATATATATATATATTAATTATATATATAAATATACATAAATATATATAAATAATATAAGTATTATATATATATATATAATATATATATAATATATTATATAATATATATGATATATATTATATAATAGATATATAATATATAGGTAATAATATTAGTATATATGATTATAATTATATATACAATGGATTTATAAACATAATCGAATTCGAATACAGGTGGGAGGAGATAGAAGGACTTTCCGCCCACAAATCTAGTGCGACAGAACAGGCAACCCGTCCTTTTACTTTTTTTGCTTGAATTAACCCTTGGGACCAAAATAGGAAAACAAATGCCCTAAGAAACACGATCTTCTGGAGAGCTCTAAGGGGAACAAGTTACATTCCCGATGGAAGAAGATGCTAGTTCCTTTGAAAAGGTGAACCACCTACCTGAAGTAAAGTAACTCAAGGAGTTTCATGTCGAAAACATGCGTCCGAGAAAGAGTTAACTAGAGTGAGTCCAGAGCAAGAGTTTCGAGGCAAAGGAAAGAAGAATTGCTGGGCCTAACTTACAGGAAAGCGCTACCTGGAAGATGGTTGTAGATGATATATATAATATATATATTAATTAGATATATATAATATATATATATATATATAATATAATATATATATAATATATATATATATATATATATATATATAATATATATATAGTATATATATATATATATAATATATATATTTATATATATATATATATTAATATTATAAATACTATATATATAATATATATATAATATATATATATATTAGTATATAATATATATACTTATACTATATATATATTATATATATATATATGTAAATATATATATATATATATATATAATAACTATATTAATATATATATATAGTATATACTCGTATACTTATATATATATATATATCAATATATAATATTATATGGTATATATATATATATACGTAGTATATAATATATATAAGTATGAACTAGTAAATATATATATATATATATTATATTATATATAATATATATATAATATATATATATAGTAATATATATATACTATAGTTTTAGTACTATTATCGGTATATATATATATATATTATATATATATTTGTGTGTGTATGTGTTTGAACGGGCATGTCTGTCTATGTAAACTTACAGGATGTTTGTCAGTTGATAATGTAGAGCATAAGAAATTAAGTTATCTTGTCTCCTTAATTTGAGGTTTCAAGTTATATTGAATGTTTCAAAGACAATTTTCATCCAATGACTTTATAATTTGCTTTATAATTTTTTAAATATTCCGAAAGAAATTTCCAAACTTTGTTTTATTAGATAAATTAATGTAATTTATTCTCAAGAATCACGCAAAGTTGCAAAAAAATTTCAGAAACGACAAGGTTGAGCAAATGTTTAAACTAAAGAAATGAGCAATTTATAAAGTGAAGAAGATTACATTCTGTGGGAAAAATGGAAAAAGTTTAAACCTTACACTGGTCGACAGTAATTTTGTTAAATGAATATCTCTGACTACTACTTGTGTATTTTGCTACGCTAAAACCGAATTTGACTATGAAAAGTGTCTAATGGGCATTATAATTTGTAAATCTACACAATTATATAAAGCTTAATATTTGGTATTTAAGTCAAATTTATTGTTATCAAAATGTCTTGTTTGATGTCCCTCGTCAATTTTTTGGAAGGAAAGGCCTAAAATATGTCATTCTTGCACAATGCGTCATAATATAGCTTGAAATAAAGATATTGAAACCATGCCATATGTGTCAAAACACGTTTATCTCACTTGACACGTAGATTGAGTAATTTATTACAGTTTAACTTTGCGTTTTGAGTGAGCTGTTACTACGGTTAAAACGGAAGTGGTTTTACAGAAGAGTGTACAGCTCGTTGCTATATATATATATATATATGTTTATATTTGTATATATATATTGTGATAATATATATGGATGTATATGAGTAGTAAGGCTATATAGGGAAGGGATATGGATGTGTTATATATTTATATAGTAATATAGTCATAGGTATAGACTAGTATGAGTATTATAGTAGTTCAGTTATAGATATGGAGCGACGTAGATTAGTGTGTATAATAAATATAATGAGGTATATTATATGGATATAATTATTGTAGGTATATAATATATATATCTTAATATATTTATATATGAGTATATAAGTATAGAATATATATTAAATATATAAATATAGTAGTATTAGTATTAAGTGAGTGATTAGCTATATATATATATTATATATAGCATAACGTAATACGCGTTTATATATATATATATATATATATATATATATATATTCCTCATGTTTATTTTCGCAAAAATAGCTTCTTAAACATATCTTGAAAATGTCTAAATCATTCAAACAATTTCTATTATGTTTGTGGCGAACTAACTTTGAGGTCCCAAAGAAGGAACAATTATATCCTTGATTGAAAAGGCATATGAACTTATTTTGGATTTCAAATCTGAGACCAAGACCAAACATATTTGTCGTGCATCTTGTGTAACATCGTTTGCTATTGATATAATGGGAAATTCTGTCATATTCATTTTGCTACTCCTATGGTATGAAGGGAACCAAAGAACCACTCTATGGACTGTTGCTTCTGTATTACAAATATTGCTGGAATAATATGCAAGAATAAAAAGACCGCTAAATATCCTAACCTCCCTTCAGTTATCAGGCCTGTTCCTCACAGTGACGAGCTTTCAGTCCCAGTTCCACCAAAAGATTGGAGTTTAAATTCAAGAGAACTCAGCAATGCAGATTTGCAATAAAGTCCAATTAGAAAAAAACGATAATGAAGATCAAGATTATGGGGAATGTCTACAGACCCCATAGAATTAATCAGGCTGAATTTAACGATCTAGTTCGCGACCTGAATTTGTCAAAGATTCAGGCAGAATTGTTAGCATGAATTCTAAGGTGCTGGAATCTCCTTGAGAAAGGAACTAGATTTCATAGTATAGTGGAGCAAACAGGATCTTCACCACGTTATTCTCCGGTATGAGGGTGATATTAGTGTACTTTGTAGGTGAGTTGAATCATTATGAAATGAGTTAGGACATCCTCACGATCCTAATGTAATTGGAGGCTGTTTATAGATTTTTCAAAAATCAGTTTATCTTCAAATTGGAAATGAGAAACCATCAATTCCTCTTGCCTACCCTTCCCCTTAATGAAATATAAAACGGAACATTGTAGATCTTGCTGTCAATAGTTACAATATGAACCATTATTTCTGACATATCATGTTGCGTGATTTACGTTAATAACACTTTTATTAGGTGCCCAACTAAGATATACTAAATTTGTTGTCCAAGTTTTTTTATGTGTGTGAAGAAACTGAAAAATCATTTTGTCAGGAAGCACTAAAATATTGACCTAAAAACTGAAAATTTTATCTACTAAAGACAAGAAAAATATAATTTTAATATCAATCCATACTTTTAAAAATCATTGAGGGAGAGATAGATTATATTTTTCTCCCTTGCATACCAAATATTGAACTTGATGATATATATGTTGTTACTATAAAAATTTATTGATGGTGCAAAAAAAAACAGCTATTTTCTCTATTTTAAAAGAATAAATTTCTCTCACTAATGAGATTAAGTGACTGCAAAAATAAATTGGAGCATATATCGTGAGGTATATATAATATTATACCTTACTGTAAATACGGTAGGTAGGGATATGAAAACCAAAATTATCTAAAATTAGGTTTAATGTGTGAGAAAGCTGCATGGAAGCTTAGTTAAGAAAGTTTTATACAATATATTTTCATTGGATAATAATATACAAAATAGTATTACTTATAAACGTGTTATAATAAGATTTATAGTTATAATTCAGGTAACTGTTCTATGATATAAAATTATCAAAGCTCTAGGGATATGTAAACTGTACTGCGTCGAATAAAAATCAATCTTAAGATTCACCACTTGTAGACTCTCCGGTGAGGATAATTCTTGTTGACTGATAAACGACGAATCTACGGTAGAATGTTTATCAATATACCCATTAATTTAACATACAATTCGTTATAATTAATATATCATTTCCCTATAAAGGAATGATATAGATGAAATCCAGATATGTCCTCTAGTACTTGCTGTATACAACTATCGACATACTTACCTCAACAACTGTGGCGAATAAAAGATGGTATTCAGGCAAGTACCAAAGCTTGCGTAACTAAAACCATTCATAAAGACTATTTACATATTTTTATATTCAATAGTATTATATTGTCAGATATATTATCCTCAGAAAAAAGAATAATTACATGAATATATAAATACTTAACTATGACTAACATTTTCGTATTCTCTTCATAGAAACATATTTACATTATAAATCTTCAATTAAAAATAATATTCCTCATTGCTGGAATAGAGCGTTATATATATAGCATACATATAACTTTACATTCAGACTGGAGTCCTCTCGAACAATAGATATAGATGAAACTCAGACTAACTGATCTTACATCAACATCTACATCGAAATTAATAGTAACGTCTCTGATCTGAATATTTTATAGATCTGAATATAATCCTTTTAATGTTAAAATCTCTCGAATAATTAAATCTCACAATATTTCGGTTTTCTATTCAGAGTAAACTTCTGATATATCCTCCTATCAGATTCGTACTCAGAATATACGATCTCTCTCGCATTGCCGATGAAACTCTGATATGACCTAGCAATCATCATAGACCTTTTTAAGGAATCAACATCATACAGTCTTGTTCTTTCTCCTTACTAATACTCACTCAAAAAAACAATCCGTGCATAAGCTCTCCGGTTCTAGTAATTTAACAACTCTTTAATCCTTAGATTATCACACATATTACTGACATCTCTTAAAGAATAGCTATTCGTATATACACAAACTATTTAAGTACCTCACTTATTGTATATAAGCGCACTTTTATGCTGTTAATTTACTATGCAATGAGAGAATATCGCGATTATACTCTTGTGATAGCACTCATATCAACATCACTCGGTGTTCGCCAGTTGTAACTTATAACTTTACGCGTGCACTTATGTGCAACACACGTCTAGATAATTACGCATTGTGCAAAATTGTATATTCATAATCAGATCGACAGCTTGCCGTAAATATTTTCTATTCATTGCGCGTCATGTTTTATCTATACAGGTCATAATAATATGGATCTTATCCCCCCATGATAGAGGACTGTTCTAAATACTTTTGTACAGCTAATAGAGATCTCACTCTAAGTATAGCCCTGTCATATCCTATATGACTTGAAGACAAATATTGGCGTTCGAAGCTAAGCATAGCTAACTCAAGGATTTCCACTCATTGAAAAATTACAACACCTTATTGCATTTTAAAAACATTAACCACAATTAATTAATAATAAAATACAAAATAATGCACCTTCACGATTTACAAGACGATGCACTAATCTAAAACATACTCACATCAATTACATTATCTATACGACTTCCTTGCAGATCACACTCAAGCCTCTGGCTACACAACAAGGCGCCGTGACATTTGAGTGCACTTTCTCTTTTCTATAGTATTACAACGGCAGGTCGCTCGATGGGGTTTGACCTCTCGCATTCCCCCACCACTGCATTTCCCTCGTAACAACAAAGAGTAACCGAGACTGTGTATTGACTTATTCTACGATTAATAAATGAGACGAGATACCATTCAATGACATAACAGCAGATAGGTAGTTCGTTATTTAGTGTGACACATACTTTTACTTCCATGTACACACATATATCATTGCATTAATCTGCTGCGAAATCGCAGTAGTACTTTAGCCATTCCACATCTATCTATTAAATCCTCTAGCTGATATATCATAATAAATACACATGCACTGCTCATCCATTTAATGCCCCTTAACAGTTTAGCTTGCTCTGTAGCGTCCACACATTAAGGAGACAAATTTCTCAGTTAAGGCAAAAGTCTGAGCAGCGAAGGTTCAGCGATCTCCTCTGTGTCTCTATTGTGCCTTTATCACTCCGAATCTACTAGAGTGCCGTGCACAGTAGATCTCTCCAATTTTTTCTGCGCTAAATAATCGTCAGAAACAATAAAAAAAAGAACAATAACGATAATTTTCAAATCACATATGTGAGTCGAATGCACGACACACGTTATATGTGACTCACATAGATTTAAATATAATCTCTCTGCAATAGCACATATACGTGTGATATATTAATGCCGTGGTTAAGACCCTTATATATTAAAAGTTAAAAAAATTTATAAGACAGTGTAACATCCAACACAGTAAATAAAGTCATAATATAAACATAATATAATCAAATCAATATTAATAATAAATAAAATATAAAGTTTTTTAATACAATTAATTCAAAAATTATATTAAACACAAAAAAATTTATATAAATATTATTCTCATATACTTATTATATATGTTATAACAAGACTTTGTCTACAGAACCCTTCCCTCAATCAAAACTTCATATCGTTCAAAAGATACAAGATCCCAATTATAACATAAAACTTTCATAAGAGGCTCGATCATAATATCACACAGGGAATATATGAATATTATACAAATAAATATTATCATAATTATCTTCTGTTATATTAGATCACGCTCATGTGACTAACTAATATTATTTACTTAAACTCATATTTATACATTAGAAATTGTGGAAAGTGAAGACATATTATAAATCTAATATTGATTATTATTACAATTGTGTGTCACATATGTCCTTTATTATATTATATCATTAATATTATTATTTACATTTATTATTATTATTTAATATATAGTATATATATTATCGGCTAATATAGTGTTATTTATTTTCCTGTAGTATTTACTGTGAGAGCCAATCTTACATCACCAAATTCTAATAAATGAATATGAGTACCTCATAAAATAAAAAAACAATCATAATAATACTAATACTTCATCCAAAATCAGTCTAGTAAAAAATTCAATATATCTCAACTATCCTCTAGAAATGAGTATATTGTCCTTATATATGATTATACCGAGTACAACTCTAAATGTAAAGTGTATAGGCATTAATACAGGTATCATCCTTGAGTACGTATCTCAATAAGTGTGATATAAGAGTGGTGAGGCTTCTCCTCTGCAGAGTCGTACTTCACTAGGATTCTTTTTACCTTTAAAAAATTAGATATAAGTGAAATAAAGTGATTGTATATACCTATTACCCAAATTCTGTCTTCATATCTTAAACCTATTTTGTCGAATAATACTTTTTCCATGCTTAAATTATAAATTATTTATTATGCTCGATACTCGATGATCAATCTTTATAGCAGAAATTAAAATAAATAAGTTATAGACGATTTCGTGTATCTAATTTTGAATATTATGATAAAGTATCCTTAAATTGAAATATAAAGCAATAAGATAGGTAAGTGCATAAAGAATCGACTCTTGAAGGGAAGAAATCAGTCAACTTATATACTTTATACTCTTTTAGAATCTCTACAGGAAGTGAATAATACTCTTCTTTTACTCACAGTGTTATTTCTGTATAAACTCAATGACACACCTCGCCTTTTTCGGAGATATTTAATGCGTATTTATTATAATGGACTGATATATTATATGATATTTTATTATTACTGTAATCGAATTATTACTTATTGTATCTGTGATTGATAATGAATTATTCTAGTATTATCGTTTATTTTATTATATGAATTATAATTATTTTTAATTTTATAATTTATTAGTGACGGTTCCTTATTTGATTGAATTAAAAAATAAAATTCTTCGCTATTATAATCTTAATTTTCTTTTATTATTAGTAAATGTAAATTAAATTATTAATATAAGTATAACCTAACGTATATAATTTATAAAATTAATAAGCTCATGTTATCTTCACAAATAGAATTTTTTATTATCTATTTTATATGGAAATTTTGTAGATCTTTGGTGCTCGAATTATTATTATTATTTGCAATTATCTGATACTAGCAATTTCTTTCATTAACTAATTTATATTTTAATTTATTTATAGTATTATTATTTTATGATTATTTAATTTGTTATATTATTTTATATTATATTAATTTATTTATTTTTATTTATTATATATTTATATTTATTATTTAATTTATTATTTATTCATTTTTAAAGACATCAATTCCCAGTTCCTATATTTAATTTTTAATTTATTTAATTAAAATTTATTTATTTTATTATATATTTATTATAAATATCTTTATTCATTATTTAATTATTATAATATATTTATTATATTATTTATTAATTTATTATATTAAATGACTTATTATTTAATATTTTTATACATTTAATTTTATTATATATTATTTATATTTTTTTATTATTATTATTATTTGATTTATATTAATTTATTATTTATATTATTATTATATTTAATATTATTATTTATATTTAATTAATTATTTATTTATAATTAATTATTTATTTATATATATATTATTTTTATATTATTATTTTTATTTATTATTTTCTTAATTGTATTAATCTTATTAATTTATTATTATTATTAATTATTATTATATCATTATTTAAAGACATCAATTTTCATGTATTTAATATTCATTTGAATATTTTAGTTATTTTCTCTTATATTTTCAATTATATTGTCAATATTTTTATGTATAATATTTATTATACATAATATTTATTGTTATTATATAATTTATTATCATTATTATTTTATATAATTATTATTTATATTATATTAATTAGTTATTTATTTATTTTAGTAATTAATTAATATATAACATATATTTTTTAATATTTATATTTAATTATCCATTTATTATTTTTATCTTTTATTATTATTTATGTAAGTGTATAATTTATAATATTTGTTTATACTATTGGTGTATTGTAGAAATTAGTTTATATATTTCTCTTTGGTAGATATGATATTTTATATTCAAGTTAACATCAAGAATTATTATTTATGAAAAAAATTATTATATATATTATTAATTAGTATATGCCTTTTAGGTGAATAAACTTTTTTTATATATATTTATATTTTAAATTATAATAAGTTATTATTTAATTTATATCTCAGGCCTACATTCTAATTTATTAAATTTAACATTCATAATAATAATATTCTATTTTGAAATATTATATATTAATATCTTTTTGATTTGACTCTCTATTAGGATATCATGTATATGTGAGAGTGAATTGAATTAAAGATATTATATAAGTAACTTACTTAATGATTAAATTTACTTTATTGTGCTCTGAGTATGTATTACAGGGTTATATTATGTGAGTATATTATGTGTATATTATGATGTTCGTCTAGTATATAATAAAGTCTTTATATTTTATATTGAGTATTATATACTAATATTATTATATTATTATTTTTCATAAATTATTTTTTGAATTATTTATTATTTTTCCATATACAATATGATTATTTATGTATAATATATAACTCTAAAAATGTGTGATTGCAGTATAATAACTTGAATTATTATTTCATATAATTATGATTAATAATTTATTCGGTCATTCCCATTTAATATTAGATTTTATTATGTACTTTTGTGTCCTTCGTGAGTAAATGATACGATATAATAAACCCTACTAAATTAACCTTTTAAAATGTCTATTTATCAGTGAGCGTATTATTTATTAGTGTCAATTATATTAAATAAAAAATAAATAGTATATTTCAACTTTTCTATCCGTATATCTTATTTTAATTATATGATATACTTATTAATTTAATAAACCTTTCCGAAATATAGCTAATAATAATATATATATGATTATATATATATATTATTTATATATATTATAGGTAATTACGTTTGGCTCGATAGATTTAATTATGGCGCTTCCTATTAAAAATTTCTCTCTATATATAAATAATAGTATTATCCTCAAAGTGTGAACTTTTAATATATAAATAATATTCTGTCTCTAACTCTATTCAAGAAGAGTTTGATTCAAAATATATTGGGATCAGCGGGACACTTAGAGTAGTTAGTCATGTGTATTACTGAAACGAGTGTAGAGAACATTATGCCTCAACACAATATGCGACTATTTCACATGCTCTAGTTGCTCTTTTAATAATATACTACCTGAGAAAACTTTCTTCGCACCAGAATCAAGCGTAAATAATACTGCTGCATCATTATATTATAATGTAATCTTACTATAATCAATAGACGATGTTTCGAGCTACTTATAGCACAAATATTAGCCCCTGAATAGTATATTAATATAGAAGAACTCTAATTATTATTTTAGATTTTTCTAAAAGAATTTTTTGGGAGTTAGAGGAGTCATTATTCATCCTCTCAAGCTACTAATGAGGGTAAAATTTATAATATTAATTCCAAAATAAATAGAGATATATATATAATAAAGTAAAATAATTATATTAAATCATAACATATATAATAAAATAATTATATTATGATATTAATATTGGATGTTGAGATATAATCTAATTAAATTATAATATAATTGAAATTATATAGATATATAGTTATGATAAAATAATATACTCATGCTGAAAATAGACAAAGTTTGAAATAAACGTAATTATAATCAAACCACATATTTTATAAATTAAATATATGAGAATAATCGATTATAGTACATGGAAAATATATAATACTCTTCTCGGACACATTTGCAAGACTACTTATAAGCAGACGAGATTATAGTGTTATTTTAGAGATTGGTCATTTAATGCATAGAAGGAGTATATTAGGTTTGTAGACTTAGATAAAGAAAAATGAATAAATATATCATTTAAATTTTTTTATGATAGTTTTTTATGTGGGAGAGAACAAAGTGCCATAAGACTTCTCTTTAATTTCTGCTAATATTTTGATACATTTTGTATACATTAAAGGAAAGGTATTCTTATATCTAAGTATTGCCGAAAATCAACCATAAGGTGTAAATATTTAGATGTTACAACTACATCATCTTACTTCACCTTTACTTTTTGACTCACTAAGAATAATTGTTTTTTTCTATTCTCTATCTATAATAATATTTTATGAGATGAATAATCATTCGCGAAAATAATAGACCTCGTAAGTCTGTAATTGGAAACAATTTTTATTGTGGATAGCAGAGCGAGAAAATTACGATTTCTGTTGCTTGTTCTCTCGACTAAAACAAGATACTATGAATAAATATTAGTATAGGATCACTAACAGCATTTTACTACTACTAGAGACTTCATTGGATATTTTGCGAATTAGATTACACAATGTGTTTTTCATTGAGAATGTTGTGAAGCTTTATAAAGAAGGTTTTCGTCTGTCGTTAACTGTAGGAACGAAGCGCTACCTCTACATAAGAAATGAGAACACAAGAACGATGAAAATATGAACGTCCTGTGATAAAAATAGTGTGAAATCAATGGAGCAACCATGTTATAGCGTAAGAATTTGCAACCTACACACATAATTTTAGTGATGTGACAGTCTCAGAGAGTCGACGGACACGTAAGACTTCTGCTTGCATATTTAGAGGAATATTGCAGAGATATTCACGAATTTTCATGAGAACAATAAATGTATATACCGCGAAACTTCTCCATCTGGCAATTAATAACATAACTAAATAGATCCCAACGGAAGTTATCATTTATAATAGAGTTTCGAAACTAGAATACGATCTTTTTTCGCTCAAGAATAGATTTTTACATAAAGAAATTTAATATAGGGATATATAGAAGATACATACGAACTTAAGGATATTCTTACAACAGTAAATATATTATATATGATAAATATAGTTGAATATATATATGGAATTAATTGAATACTATTACATCTTACCATTATAATATACTTGGTGTCGCTTTTTATATATTCTATACATTTATCTCCTCTTTATATCTTTATTGTTGCAAGAACACACGCCAGTTCAGTGATTCATTGCGCAATTTCTTCTTTTAAATCAATAATACCTGAGAAGCATAACGTGTTTCAGAAATAGGACCTTGAACTCATTTCTTGTCTGCTGAAAGCTGAACTGAACAAGAGAGGAAACTTTACTCCACCTTCGATGCTCAAGAGAAAATCATGAGTCAACTGACTGAACTGATGAAAACTCTCGATGCCTTTACTCATCGTATTTTGTGGTGGAATATATAATACGTTCAATAAATATTTAATCAGGAATAACATCGAAAAGCCGATATATTCAAGGTTATTGTGACTAATATATCATAAATAATCTAAATAATAAAAATTATTACGGATTTCTAATAATTAAAAAAAATTATCATAATATAATAGAGTATAAATAATAAATGCATAATGACTAATTCGACTACTTCAATAATATTAATATAATAAATATATATATAAACATAATATAAATAATAATAAAATAACAACAAAGAAAACAACACTTACTAGGAAAAAATAATAATAATCAATATAATAAATTAATTAAATATATAATAATAATTAATATAATAAATTAAATTAATAATTAATAATCAATAATTAAATAATAATAAAATTAATTAATATTAAATAATAATTATAAATATATATAATAATAATAATAATAATAATAATAATAATAATAATAATAATAATAATAATAATAATAATAATAATAATAATAATAATAATAATAATAATAATAATAATACGTAACAACTGATTTGCTACTTACACTTTTTTCTGAATATGAGCAATTTTTAAAAGATTACACTCTGGCATCAAAATTCTTAGCTTTTCTTTTTGGCCTCTACCCAAAAACAAGATGGCCATCAATTTCGTGAAGATTGAGCCTATTTTGAAATTTGAACTACTAATGTCATAATATATACATGTGATTTTTCATTCTTATACAGAGTGTAACATAAGAAGGTTTAAAATTTAAAATAAAAAAAAAAAAATCAATCCTACGGCGACCCATCTTGGAAGTCCATTGACTCAGAATAGAGTCATGACCAATAGGTTTAGAGCTCCTGTACTAATATGAACAATAAATCCATTTGAGATTTTACTTTCTTCAACCTTCAGTAGAAAACAACACACACTAAATTCCAGAGCTAGAATTAACGAAGCTCATAACCTAAATTACAAAAGATTATTTGAAAATGAAATAGAAATAACAAAATTATAGTTGGTTTAGATTTCACATATTTTTATTCAAGATATTGTAGATTTGCAACTTTAGTAATTTTATAGCTTTAAATGTAGGTACTAAACATCTAAGCTCAGGAATTTATATAACATGAAATGTCCGTTTCACTTAAAAGGGGCTGCTAGGGGTACTCCACTGATACCCTCAGAGTCCCAGCAAGTAATACATATGTAATGTTTAATTAAATTCGTTTTGTAGTAAATCTTTAAAACTAATAGTAACCATGATATACAACAATTAGTAACGATAATTCTTTATTTTATATATAGTTAACCATTGATTATTACTATCAATTTAGTATTTACTAATAAAAGTTTAGTAATTTGTATGAATTATCTTAATTCTAATGAATGATAATTTATGGAATTATTATGATAATTTAATAATATAATATTAAAAAATTATAAATAATAATATAATAATAATTAATAATTTATTAATAATTTAAATAAAAATAATAATAATAATAATAATAATAATAATAATAATAATAATAATAATAATAATAATAATAATAATAATAATAATATTAATAATTAATATTAATAACCTAATATTATCTACAATATTTTATATTTATTATCTAAAATCTTTTATGTTTACATATACATAATATTTTCATATTTCTGATAAGTGGCTAATGTAATAACTCGTTTATCAATAATATTAATGTATTCATAACTTTATAGCATCATGTAATTCTTAATTGTTAGCTTCCAGACGTATAGTTACATTATTCATCAATACTAATAGGGAATATATTTATAATCTAATTTAATGAAGAGGGAGATAGACAGACATGATTCACGTGGACGAAAAGAGAGAACAGATAGATAATAATATTTTAATATATTATAGTAAAAAAATACATGTAATAATATATATAAAATTTAGAGAGATTTATTATCATTATTCTAGCAAGTAATTCATTTATAAATTTATATATAGTATAATCAAATTAATTTTAATTATTAATAATGACATAAGAATACGAAGACATTACATAATTATCATAATAATAATTATAATTAATCAATAATAATATATTTATTAATATTAATAATTATATAATAAGAATAATATAGTAATATATTAGAATAATAAAATTATATTATATTAAATTATAATAATCGTATAACAATTAATAATATTAATGATATATTATTATAGATCTAATAATAATATAATAATAATAATTAATATATAATAATAATAATAAATAGTATAATAACAATATATTTAATAATAAATAACATTAATAACAATTAATCATTTAAATATATGTATATAATATGTAAAACATTTAACAATAATGATATATTAATAATATATTAAATATATATAATCAATAAAAATAAATCAATGTTGAAAATTATTATGATATTTTTATGTGTAATCTATATAATATAATTAATAATAATAAATTATAATTTTAAATAATAATAAATTAATAATTATTAATAAGTAATAAAATAATTAAATATATAAAAAAGATTTATAATAATCAATATATATATTAAGAATACTAAAATAATATTAATAATATATAATAATTAATTAATTCATAATACATAATAATTATAGTAATAATTAATAATTATTAATAATAATAATTAATAATAATATTAATAATAATAATAATAATAATAATACATGCTGGCTCCAACATTTACCAATGAAAGTTTAAAAATTCTCTCATGTGTGGGCGAGTGAAAAGATTTCTCCAACGTGCACAGCACTTGAAAAATGACTTAAATATATTTCCTCTAATATAAGGAAAAAAATTATAATGGATATATTATTATTCTCTCATTTGATATAATAAGAACTTTTTTAATAGACAAAGTATGTATAACTTTCCTTAGCTATTTATATTTAAAGAATGGAATGTTTTTAAGTTTTTTTTTAATATATAATTTTTTTTTTTTTTTTTTTTTTTTTTTTTTTTTTTTTTTTTTTTTTTTAGGAATAATGAAATTGATTTTTGGATAATGTAAAAACTGGTAAAAAAAATAAATATATTATAATATTTGTACTATTATTATATATATGATGATAATATAAAGTGTTTTTTTTTAACATTTATAAATTATAAAAAATAGATTTATTTAAAAGTAACCGTAGCCATATTAGCAGCTTTGTAAGCTAATTTTTGGTTTAGTTCTGCCGTCATACAATTCTAAGAACAAATATCTGGATCATATAGCTAAATGAAAGGTAAATGTGGGGTATAATTCTCGAGCAGGACATTACACAATAATATAATAATAATATAATAAATACCATTTGAATCATTATAATAAAATAATATATTATATTAAATTAACTGAATTATATATAATTATATTAATTATAGATAATAATAATAATATTATTATAAATTAATATATAATAATAAATTTATATATATATATATTATAATAAATTATATAATAAATATAATATATTTAAAATATTATATAATAATTAATAAAATATATAAAAATAATATATGGTAACCTTCATAATTTAGTAATAATATTAATATATATTAAAAAATTATTAAATATATATATATAATCAATAAATATACATAATATTATATAATGTATTAATTTAATATATTATATTATACTCTCACTCTCTGAACATTATACTCGAATCTCACGAGTAACATTAACTTCTGTACCCTTATTAGTTCAGACAAATACCATTATATAGCGATCTCTCTCTCTCTCTCTCGAGCACCCAAAAACTGATAAAGTGATACAACTAGGTTCTGTACATATACATTCAAAACTATCTTAAAACCAAGACATATAACATACGGAGTTCAGAGAGTATTGTACCCTTCTAATGTTTAATATAGCATGGTATCGTGCGAAACACTAAAATCTAAAATCTAAAATCTAATTGTAATTGTCTCTCAATTTTTATTAGGATATTCTTTACAGTGTGTTAACATTGTGTGCACATTCGACATTGATAAGAGAATACGAAACTCTTAAAGCTCGTCTCGAGGTTAAACGGTTTCGCACGTCAGGATCCTAATAATTGAGTGCACTTACTATTATCTCCTCACATGTGTGTAAAATTTGATATGCTCGCATAGAAATTAATGTGTAAGGAAATTAAAATGGAATAACTCAGAAGAGAAACTATTTAGGCTATAGCAAAAACGCGCAAAAAGCTCCTGCCGGAAGTAAAAAACTCTCTCAAACTCATCTATGACCATTAAAACAAAAGCCTTATATGTTACGAATTTTCTAGATTAATAATGATAATAGTATGGAATAACATTATTAGTGATCTAAACTAATATGTTATTATCTCTATATAATATATTACTAATAATTCAATAATAATGTAATATTTTATTATTAATAATTAGAATAAATTAATTTAATTAATACATAATGAGATATTTATAATATATTTAATCTGACATAATTTAATTGTTTGGGCAATAGGATAGTAATTTAGTGAAGATAATTTGCATGATATAATAATAATAAATTATAATAATAATAATAATAATAATTAATTAATAATGTTACGATTTTTGATGCTTTTCAAGCTCTCCAGAATAATCGATTATCTATGTTCCTTACGTAAATAGATATTTTCTTTTTTAAAATTAATATCTACTTGAATATATGTATAAAACAATTTTGATTTTAGTATTTAACTTCTGTCAACTATTTTGCAAACTATCAGTACCAGCTTTCGTCCCTGTACACTTTCGGACATGTGTTCAACTTATGATAAGTAGGTTTCCTGTTTATTCAAAGCTTAGAATTTTTAAAAATATATTGATAACTATGTATACCTTCTAAGGTATTTCGGGGCATTTTTATATAATCGATATAAACAAATTAAAATAAAATTTAATAAAAGTGTCATGAGAAACAAGTTTAACTCAAACGCATTGATCTTTTTTGTCATTTAATCAGATGTTCAAAATAAAAATTGGACAATTTCTATATTTTATCTTATGTTTATAATTTAGGTTATATAATTGATATCCTTTTTATAATGAGCATACGATTCCCTTAAGTCGCTAACACTTTCATAAAATTATTTTTTTCTTGTATATGATGTGAGAATGCACCCTACTTTTATGTGACTGTATATCGGGTATATTTTGTTTATGACGTGTCTTTCTCTTAAAATGTTTTTAAATATTTTTGCTAAGGATAGCTAAATTCGAGATTCAGATATATAATCAATATAGTTCCTAATTCACTGAATTAATTTCTTCATGCGTTCTCTAATCACCCTTCGTTATACATCTATATTATCATCTCATTTATCATCTATAAACTATACTCAGCTTACATACTCCCCACCATCCGAAAGCGCTTCACGAGTATATAGAGAAGCACGAGACTTCAGTTTTCTCAAATGGCTTTTAGTACGATCTTAATATAAGCTTCTTCCCGTCTTTTGCTTTAGTATGCTTCATTACTTTAAAATTAATTTAATTGTTTCCTCTTCATCTTTCTTCTTTAAATGATATTTTCTAAGTTTTATAATTATATATGTAATAGCATGATTCCTTTCATTTTCTCGTATCTCAATAATTATGTGGAAGAATAAACGAGGTAAAATATATAGATATTTTCTCTAAGGGCATCTCTATGTTGAAAGTTTATTATTTCCATTTCATTCTTTTAATTTCTTTATCAAAATAACGGCGTCAATCTAAGATTCGATATCTTAAATGCCTCGATTGATACTAATGATCTTTATAGTTAGCAATTTTTAATTGAGCGCAGTGAAAAAGTCAAAAATTACAGTTACAGGTTCCTATTATATCTGTTAGATTTGACGTAGGATCGCTTCTATTCGAATTTTTCCATCCGTCTTTAATTTTATATATATAACATCTAAGAAAACTGAATGAAGAGTATTTTTATCTTTCAAAATATGTAAAAATTTGTTATAATACCCACTGAGATCTTTATGTTTTGGATTCAGAACTCTATGAATATGTTCATGGATCGTTACGTTAAATATTTAACAAATGTGATTCGTTCATATACTGTAATCAGAATGTAAATAGAATAAAGTGCTATAAATTAGAATGGTATATAAGGCGTTTTCATATTCATTAAAAATTTTGGTTATTCTACCGATCGACTAATGTAGAATCTGCGAAAGTTTAGGTCTCATAATAAGGTGATCCACATAGAGATACGTCCATATTTTTTTGAATATATTGTTATTTATCACATTTGAAGTTAAAAGGTGTTTCTCAGTTGTACATATTTTAAAAGTAACTTTATAATTGACTTTCTTTCCTTCATCCTAAGCTGAAAATGAAAGATCAAGTGTGATTTGATATAAAACATTTTTCTTGTGTTTATTATTAATATACAGTTATTGAAATTTAAGCACAAATACTGATGATAATTTTTTTTAAAGACATATGTGTTTTGTTTAACTTAATTACTAATTGCGTTTTATTTGATTTTTTCAATTAAAATTTTAAATAGGCGTCCTTCAGGACTTTGAGTCTGAGTTGGATGTAACTTTGGTACTGCTGGATCAGTGAATATAAAATTTAATATTAAGGAGGGAAGCCTATTCTAAGAAAAAGATGCTTGAAAATCAGATTTTCCTTCTGAATTTCAACTCTTTGTTTTACATATCTAAATTATATTTACTGAAATTTTTTGTTTCCTTTCAAACTTGGCACATTATTGTGCACTCACTTGGCAAACTCATTGGCACTCACTTAGGCCACTGCATTGGCCTCAAAAAGCGTAACAAAACAGAAGTCCTTTGGATCCCCACTTACCCCCAGCCCAGCAAAATACAGGGTACTAGCACGATTTGTGTCACCTGCCCCCAACCCACCGCAACCTCATTGGCACTCATCAAATACTCATAGAACACTATAATAGAACATTTCACTTGATATTTCTTACGGTGATTAGGAACCATCAAAGTTGAGCCATCAATAAATCTGAGTTCAACAAAGTGAATCATCAATATAGATGCCAAAAAAGATGACGTCATCAAAATGGAGTCATCAATAATCTGAGCCATCAAAGATGAACCATCCAAATAGGTGGTATCAAAGATGAATCGACAAGGCATATACTGATGTCATTAAAGATGAAACGTCATCAAAAAAGCTACAAGGTCAAGAAAGCTACAAGGCAAAAATTGACCCCTGGAATACAAAAGGTGTGACTGAAAGATTGGTTCTCAAAATTTAGAGCGTACTTAGAAGTGCCTTGGAAGACCAAAGGTTTTGCCGAAAAAATAGGTATGGCCCAAAAATTAGGGGTTTGGCCAAAATTGAACCCCCGGAAGTCTAAAGGAGTTGGCAGTGGTGTTTGTGTGTGTGTGTGTGTGTAGTTGTGTGTGTGGGTGTGTTGTGTTGTGTTGTGTGCTGTGTGTGCTGTGTAGATGATGTGTGTGCTGTGCTAGTGTGGTGTGTGTGTAGGGGTGTGAACTTATGAGCTTAGCGTAATTTTAGTTCTATGAGTTGATGTACTGTGAATATATAAGTGATGAGCCATAAGACCCTAGAGAACGCAAGCGAATGCCAAAGGCATTGAAGATACGAAGGAGAGATACTACGACTCCTAGTGATATATAGCGCCTCTTAACCGATCGCTTATATATATATATATTACATACGATATCGTATGTACTTATTTAGTGAGAATATACTCTCAGTGAGATAGTCAATTATACCAAATCTCACTACTCATTATTATATATATTTATCATATACTATATATATATATATAAATTACTCAGGTCCTAGAGATATATAGGTATTAGCCTTGTGGCCTATAATTTACTTTCAGTGATTTCAAACGTTTCACTATACCTCCACCCTAAACCCGGTATATTATAATAGTATATACTTAGAAAACCCCGTATATATAGCTTTATATAAGGCTCATAATATATTAGCACCCGTGGCCACGTTGTAATATATATATTGACCACGTGTGTTTCTCGGGTAAGAATAATTCCCATTTTCAAGGCTTACAATATAAAATAAAAATTTTTATTAACAAAAATATTATTAAAATTAATAATAATTAAAATAATATAAAGTTAAAAAATAAATGTCAAAATAGAATAAAATTAATAATTAAATAAAAATAAATTTTCGATATTAAAGATTGGTGAAGGTGCAAATATGATAGCAACCAGCAACGCTGCGATTTTTCCCGTCGAAAAGCGAGAATCCGCTGCGATCAGGCCAACCACCCCGACGGCTGTGAGCAGACAAAAATCTCTCTTTCTTTCTCTCTCTCTCTCTCTCTCTCTCTCTCTCTCTGCAGTTATCCTGTAAGATTTTAATTTATAAATTTTATGTAAAAACTATTATATAGCAACCATTATATAGGATATATATCCCTCACCTAAATAATAATATGCACTAAAGACTATACTTGTATTATATAATATATATATATATACTAATAATATATATAGTATATAACGGTAAGTGTAATATATAATGAGCGATTGTATAATTGAGTATCCCAATTATTGGTAGCAACATGTGGGAAGGAATACTGATATTTAAATATATAAGGTATAAATAATATAGATGGGTAGATTAGGATTTATTAATTATCCCTATATAATATAGTTATAATTTTTTTATTGGTCTGATTCAACTCTATTTTATTATTATTATTATATATTATAAATTATTATTATTGAATTATTATTATTATTATTATTATATTATTATTGGTGACTGAGTTGAAAGATTATGTGGCTTCCACGGGCTCGCTTATATAGACTTGAAAATTAAATTATGTGATTCTCTCAAATCATAGCGTGGATGTGTGGGCTAAAGGGTCATAAACTTGTTCAGAGTGGTAAGCGGTCGTATTCCATCTGGTCTAGTATATTTTGAATTATACAGCTCGGACATAGAACTCGAAGAGTGAAGAGATCGCTCTCGATTGGATCCCTGAGCACAGTTAAGGTCGTCTCCGTGTAAGAGATGAAAAGGGCACCGGATGGCCAACAGATCAGTGACTGAGTCATGACCACGTAAATTATAAAAAATACTATTATTGTACTTAGATGTTCTGGGGATATGTGATAAAATTATAATAAAATAGTATATAGAGATGTGATTGATGCTACTGTAACTGATTAACTACCTCCCCCCTATAGCCATTGTGTGTGTTTAGTCAAGGTGTGAAGACTAGAGAATAGAGATGGCCATAAGAACTGTCCGATGTAGTGTCGTAGAATAGTGTGTGTGTGGAATGGCAAAGGCAGTTGGATATACGGAGGTAGGAAATACACGAAAATGTGTGTGAGTGTGTGTGATCGTGTGTGTGATGGTGTTGTAGTGTGGTGTGTGTTGATGATATGTGTTTGTGAATGTCATCTCGTAGTGGTGCATATAGCAATTTATGACTCCATCCGACCTGTTTGTGATATCAGATGACTATACTGCCTCCGTGCTGAACATGGTTAGAGGTAGGTGTGTGATGTGGGAACTGAGTGTAGGATACATTCGCAAACACCTGATCATTTTTAACAATACTCAAGTCCGGATAGGATAGACACATCTACCTGATTTCTGTGCTAGGTGTTCAGTAGTAGTGCTGTTTTGAGTTAGTAGTGCTCGCTAGCTGTGGACGTTATGTAGGATGTTCTGAGAGCCTTAGTTCCTATACTATACTGATAATAACGATGTCTGAACCTGTCTGTATACTAGAGTAGAATGCTTAGATTAACATGCTAAGTGATATGTGTCTTTTAAGGAAAAGAATATTTCATTTCATCAAGCTGTAAAAAGAACAGGTTTTTTATTAGTATAGGTTATTATATAAATAATATAACTAATAATAATAAGATGATTATATTATATAAATAGATTAGTATATATATATAGGACTGCTATAGATGATATTATGCGATAACGATAAGTACAGGTGTCGTGTAATATATATATTATATATATATATATATAATATAATAATGTGCACCCTGTGTAGTTGTTGCTCGTGTATGTTGGCACATTATAGCTGTGTGTAGATGTAATATAAATAGAGCCAATAATAAGTCGTATGACCGTATAGGCAAGCTTCCGGGTTTAAAAGTTACATACCGTAAGATATAAGACTAGGCGCTGCTATATACATATATATATATTGGGATATTCCAATAGTCTTAAAAAACCACAAATATCATCGATCCATATCTCAAAAATCTGACAATATCTTTTTCAACACAAAGTAATGCACATTATTGTGAATGTCTATCTATGCACAAATTGCTTTGTGAATGCAGAAGATTATCTGTAATAAAAAAAAGAAAAATCATTATCAAAAAAACTTCATAGCTATCAGCTAAAAGAACCATTTTTAGAATCCTTGTAAAATATTAGTAAAAAATGGTAAAAAATAAAATATATATACAGCTAAAATAAAATGCTAGTTTTATTAGGGAGCAGCCGACAAATATATATATAATATATATATATATATATAATATAGGTTGGCAAAGACAGTCATAAATTAAAAGAGTATATATAATATATATAAATATTATATAGTTATTCTATTTATATATACTTACCTAATGAATGTTATTGGTGAAGGTATGACACGCTAATTAGGCTCAGTCGCAGTTGAATATCCATGGTTTTTTGTACTTTTAAATTCACCCTCCATAGAAAGCCAGGTCCGACACAACACCGCACATCTCCCGTTCTAAACCAACTCTAAATCTATCAAAGAGCGGTGTGTTCTCGAAGACCCCCCCCGCAGGGGGGTGGAATTAGTCTCCGTAGCCCAGCGTAGTCCCCACGCCACCACGAGGGCGTAACCCCGATTCCTCCATCGGGTCGTGAGCTTACTTACCCTAATCTGGATCCGTTTACTACCTTGGGTAAAAAAAAAACATTAGCAAAATATAATATAGATAGAGTCTATGTAACTCCGAGTCAACGAACTAACTCACTATTTAAAACGACTCTAAATGCTCTATCTGAATCATATACTCTATGCACATTCGCCATTAACATACAAATATTATCTGTATTTTTCATTCCTCTTTACAGTCTTACTTCATCATAAAATAGCCTACCTCAGGATTCTCGAAAGACGTATATCATTTCGCCGTAGCATTTAATCTGAGACATATATGTTGAATAAAGAAGATAGTTTCGACGCCTTGACATTTCCTCGAGCGAAAATCTGACGAACAGACCAGACAGAGCAAAGCAATGGGATAGTCCTTTCCCCCCAGACGTATCTATTTAGGTTGACTCGATCATATTTGTAGCGCGTAAACGATTACAACCGATAAAGGAAATGGCAGTAGGCATATATTTCCAATAAAGCAAAAAAACTATGATAAGGAACTGTTGTGCTAAAAACCCATCCACGACCAAATCGATACAACATCAATGACACAGCATTTGCCATAAATTGATTGACTAGTCAAAATTGTAATTACAATAGACGTTGCTTTTAAACCAGGCCAAACCGGGCCAAAAGAGAATCTACGGCTACGCAAAGGATAAGAGAATATCTAAAAAAATAACAGCACGAGAATAAAAACAATTGACTTACGTACAAAAGGTAGAGTGATCAATTTGTTTAAAAGACATTTATTAATAATACAAATTGATAATAGAAAATTCTATTTAGGCATTTCAAATTAAATCCAATTTAAAATTACAAAACTTTAAGACTATCAAATGTACACACCCTAGCCACACAGTGTCAAATTTAAGCAATAACAGCATCAAAATTGCCATAGCCACAAATATCTCTAATACGCTCATTGAAATGATACACCTAGATTCCGAACCCCATACTCATATACAATCGAGTCCAAAAGAAACAAACATAGGAAAGTTCCAACTAATAGGTCAAAAAAAAATCGCATGAATACCACTACCAACGTACCGCATAAAACACACTAGTTATAGTCACTAATGAACCAGATATAAAATGTTACAAAGGTCTAAAATATATACATAATGTTAAACTGTACAGAACATGAACCGCCATACCAAGATACCAGTAACTAAAATAATATAAAAAATTAGCACGTGCCCGAGGACATATAATAATATATATAAAAAGACATACACCCCGAGAGGCAAAGGACCTCATGAGGCAAAAAAGATCGAGAGATAGCGTAGCGTGGCGGAGCTAGGAGATTTATCCAGAGAAATGAATAAAAGTGATAATAGACCGCAGTAAGAGTACAAATACATATATCCAGGGCGAAGTAAGGGCTAATGACCGCGTAACGGATTTGGAAGTCTGGTTGCAATCGAACTCCTTATGACATTCTATAAGGCAATATAGTCCCCTTGGCTGCGGGCATATCGAAATGAAGACCCAGCTCTACCTCCAAAAAGATAGAATCAAAAGGCACATATGAGAGTTAACCATAACAAAAGACCAGAATAAGGAACCCAGAAACGCACATCGATAATAAGGAGACTCAAAATAAAAAAAATTAATACAGAAGGCCTAAAGATACAAAAGTAAAACCTATACTTCAGCTTAACAGTACTACTATAAAATCTCTGAGAGAAAATAAAAAATAAAAATGAAGAAGAAAAAAGGTCAAGTATAAAAAAAAAAGAAAAAGAAAATTTAAAGATAAATTAAAAATAAAGATAAATTAAAGACATAAAGATAAAAATAAATTAAAAATAAATAAAATTAAATATAATTACCCAAAGTAAAAAGAATTGTAAAAGAAAATAAGATGTAATTACTCAACGCAAAAATAGTTGATACAAGTAGACTCAAACAACCAAGATCCATAGTATATAGGTTATTCATTGTACGTGAGTGGTATGAAATCAGTAGAAAGCCGTAAAAATAAAACATGCCATTCATCTAACGTGCTATCAAGATCGAGACCTTAATAGCGGGAAGAAACACACCAACATACGTAGAGATTAACTGAGACGAGGAGAGAAGAGAAAAGGCCCCATGACTATACCCCCTCTAATCACGGACGTTCAAATCTCCATTCTTCCATTCACTAATTGGTATTTAATTATTTGATAAAACAGCATAAACTACCTATGAACAGAGTCGACCCTACCCTATAGCAAGTCTACCCGCCCGACAATAAGCGTGCGAAAAGGAAAGCGTTTTTGGCATTTTGGATCTGAAAAAGCTCGGTCGGTCGAACTCCACGCGAGTAAGAAGTTGTTTCGCAAAATACATGTACCAACAGAGCTGATTGTAATCATGTCAGTGAAAGCTTTGTATAAAGACATTACATGTGGATGAATGACTTCATCAGACCCTTCAAAGGAAGCTCCGGCTAAGTAAGGAACGAAAGCTATAGATATATTAAACATGAGAGTGGGGCGTACGCAGCGCCGGCCCAGCTAGCCCGTGCCTTTGGAAAGACGTAAAAAGTAGATGGGACAGTAATAGGAGGACGGAGATAAAAACGTATGCCACGATAAGTAATGATTAGCATATCTAAAATATGATGTAGAGAGAAAGCGATAGGACATGTCAAGCTGAGGCCGAACGAAATTTCATAGATTTAGAAAAAAGCTCACGCGACACTAGCTATCTGTATAGAGCTCCGCCTACAGGATACCATAAAAAAAGGCAAGCAACGGAGGTCATGAGGGAATAGAAATAAAATAAAAAACAAAATACAAAACCCACTTTACATGAGGCTTGGCAAAGGTTGACATACCAAATATGAGCTAATCGGGCGCGTGAGCCCAAATGGACGATGAGAGCTGTCGCGCGGTAACATAGCGGCGTGCAAAATCCAAGCGGAGATACGAACAAGATAGAGTATATAGTTATTGTGTATTGTGTCTGAACTCGTATCCTCGACTGTACGACAGAGAGCAAAAGGGGAATTATTATTATTATTTATTATATTATTATATTCATTATTCCATATATCACTTCTGCATTCTCTTTGTACTGACGACACGGAACGTCCGCAAACAGAGCAGATCCTATGATCTATAGCTAAATAGCGACGAGCCATGTATGACTAAGTTGCATTATAGTATTATTATATTAATTATTAAAATTTCGGTATTCTATAAGATTCCCTTATAAATCTGATTAACTTATTCTATTATTATTACGTTTATTATTATTATTATTATTATTATTATTATTATTATTATATTTATTATTATTATTATCTATTACTCCTATATTATTATTTATTAATTATTATCTCCTAGTGCTATCATTCTCCGAGTTATCTTAACTCTTGCGTAATGTTATTATTTATGTTTTGGTTTTTATAATTATCATATTTAATATTTTTATTGCTTTTATTTTTTTTTTATTGCTATTAATATCTTCCACATCCTCAAACTCAATGCTGGCATTAGTTCCATACATTTACAACATCAATAAAGCAAATAACTGAGAATCACGGCGCGGCGTGGGTTGGAGGGAGGGGAGGCGGGGTACTCCTTCGGTTCAGCGAAATCCACCCAATAAATGTTCTTAAGTACCAAGCAGTTAGCAGGGCCTTAAGAAACTAATATATCACGACGGACGTAGAGAGATTAGTCTATAACGAAACTAAAAGGCCAGGACATAAGCACCCCTCGAGACCCCCCCACTCGCCCCAGCCCCTGCGAAAATACAACTCCCGCCAATTGAAATACAAGAACAAGCCAAGACAAGCAACGTCCCCCCCCCACCACCAAACATCGTGATGCAGGTAAATGATTCGATTGCCCCCTCCAAAAGATCTCTGAGAAGATGAGACCATTTTTCTTTTCGAGTATGGGCAAAGAGGGACTCCTTAAAGCACAAAAAATTACGGACCAATGGCTATCACAAATACAATTAGAGGTTGGTGTGTATTCCAAATGAAATCTTACGTTGCAATTATAAGTTAGGGGTAACAATAGAATAGCATCGCTGCCCCGAACAAAATAAAAATCTTTTTATACCTTCAAAACAATAGTTCATTCAATTAACCGAATACTTTAGAATTTAGATCAAATAATATTCTTAGCGACTCACAATTTGGATTTAGAAAGGACGCTCAACATCTGATGGACTCATTTGTTTAAATGAAAAATTTTACAGATATATAGAAAATTAAAACTCCTCTATGCTAATATTATTGGATTTCACAAAAACTTTCGACATGATTGATCATGACAAACTATTAAGTAAAATGCACAAAATGGTGCATTGAGAGGGAGCTAACTTACAATGGTTTGAAAGCTACTTAAACTAGAGACCTCAATACGTAAAATTAAGGGAAACACATTCAATCACACTTCAAACATCAACTGACGTACCCTAGGGCTAAATTCTGGGACCGTTTCTATTTACACTATATACTAATGACATATTCAACACACATGACGCCTTTTCAGTCTCATTTGCTGATTAATTCTTCTCATTCTTAATATATAAGTGACAAAAAAATACCGATTTTTCCTCTTCTCTCCTCTCTCCTTCTCTTCCTGTCTCCTCTCTCTCTCTTCTTCTCTCTCTTCTTCTCTTCTCTCCTCTTCTCTTCTCTCTTCTCTCTCTTCTTCTCTCTCCTCTCTCTCTTCTCTCTTCTTCTCTCTCTCCTCTCCTCTTCTCTCCTCTCTCTCTTCTCTCTCTCCTTCTCATCTCTCCTCTTCTCTTCTAAGTCCTATTTCTTTTCTGTCCTTTCTTTCGCTCTCTCTCTCTCTCTCTCTCTCTTTCTTCTTCTTCCCTCTCTTTTCTCTCTCTCTCTTCTGCTTCTCTCTCTTCTCTCTCTCTCTCTCTTCTCTCTTCTTCTCTCTTCTCTTTCTTCTGTAAAAGCTTTTCTATCTATTCTCTCTAGTCTCTCTCTCTATAGTTCTCATTTCTTCTTCTCTCTCTCTCTTCTTCTCATCTCTGTTCTCTCTCTCTCTCTCTTCTCTCTCTCTCGTCTCTCTCTCTCTTTCTCTCTCTCTCTCTCTCTCTCTCTCTCTCTGGTTAAGCAATAGACACCTTAACAAAAATAATGAAATGAATAGATGATAACAAGCTGTCTCTAAATTTAAATAAAACATTTTATATTATTTTTAGCAACAATTTAATTGAAAATTTCAATATCAAAATAAATGAAGTTTAACTGCATAGGGTGTAAATGCTAAAATACTCGGAATAGTAATCGATGAAAAACTGACATTTAAAAAACATGTTAATAACCTAGTTAGCAGACTGGCTAGACACATATAAGTGCTAATGAAATTAAAAAACATTGTTTCTTCTTCCATTCTTAAAAAGATATACTAGGCAATGATACACTCCCATTTATTATATTTACTGTCTTCCTATCTACGGAACCACAAGTAACTCAGTAATCCATCCTGTTATTGTAAATCAAAAGCACTTTATTTGCCTCATTAGCGCGACAAGAGATTTTACAATCATATACAACCCTTGTTCAAAAAACTAAAGGTTTTGTAGTTTAATGACTTATTCAATATATCACGACTAAAAGAATTACATAAAATCATCCATAATAATGCCTGAGACTTCTTACTAGAAATTTTTATCTCAAACCAAGTAAAGCGTGAGGTAAATCGAATTAATTTACGAAATAAAATTGACATAAGAGCTCCATTCTGTCGACTAAAAAAAGTCACACAATGCGTCAGCAACAAGGCAGCTAAACTTTACAACTCAATGCCACAAGACATTGAAACCGAAAACTCTACTAAAGTCTCTTGCTAAAAAAAATAAAAACTTATTATGTAAATAAATATTAATAAATAATAAACTCAGCGATATTACTTTTGTAAAATCTAGCTACCATCCCAG
>JABUQX010101344.1:15000-17043 GCA_015478945.1 Trachelipus rathkii | reverse complement strand
TGTGGTGTGGTGTGTGTGTGTGTGTGTGTATAGTGAGTGTCTATGGGGAGTGTGTGAGTTAGAAAAACCTTTAAATCTATATTAAGCCATATTGTTAGAGTGAGACCATTGTTTTTTATTAAATCCTAGAAAGAATTAAACGAAATTAAAAAATAATTGAAAAATATTTTTAAATAAAAATTGAAAGAAAAGTTAATATTTCAAATTTTCATAAATAAAGATTTGGGATTAAATTTTTTTTTTTTTTTTTTTTTAATAAATTTAAAAAATCTATAAAAAAAAAAAAAAAAAATATTTCAAAAATATTACTTTTATATTTCTCCCTTTCTTTCTTTGATTCAAATTTTTGATTTTTTTTTTAATATTTATAAATCTTTTTTAAAAGTATTAAATAACTTTATAATAATTTTATTTTACTCTTTTTCTTTTTTTTAATTGATTTTATGCTTTGGTTGAGCTAAAGAAAAAGCCTCGAAATATTAATCAACTCGCAAGCATCAGGTTTGGCCATTCGCAAAAATCGAAGCCTTTTAAGCCTTGAATAGTCTGGGAATATTGTGCTTCCCTGTGGTAAAGTTAATGAAGGGAAGGTACCAGTGGTGCCGGTGAAAATATGTAGTTTGATAATTTCCATGGTGACACTGTCACAGGTGTTGCGTATGACTGGTAACGTCATCCAAGATGGACGCCATTCCACTATAAACACACTGTCTTATTTCGGTCGCTATCTAACCGATTTTCTATTTTTTTTACTTTGTTGGAAAGGAATTTTTAAGAGCTAAAAAAAATATTCCTAGCATGTATTGCGAAAAATCAATATTTTGATTGATCCTGGTTTAAAACTAAAAAAAGTGATTGTTTTAGCCCGATTTTGACGTTTTTTGCTCTGTGTCACGCTGCGTGGTCGTGTTGTTTGGTATGTAATATTTAAGAATCGTAATTAATGCTATTAGTATTACTATTGGTACTATACTTTTGAGTATGTACAGTTTTATTAATTTCATTTCTTTTGTTTCAGGATGAAATTTGTCGTATAAAGCAGCCAGTAATAATGGAAAGGGTAGTACAAGTTCAAATGCCACCATCAAAAAGGAAACGGAGCTATAGTATTGACTACAGTCTGTGTGTGTTGTGTCAAAAAAAGGAAAATGAATCACTTGTCGTTGAATCAAAATCCTCAAAACAACTTCTAGAAGCCCTTGCCAAACGAAGTAAGTTCGGAGACAAAGAATTTGAATGTTCATATGAGTTACTTTTTGATATAGACGAACTGACAGAAAAAAAATGGTCGTTGGCATTTATCTTGTTATAAACGGTGCACTCACAAGGTGCAACTAGCAAGATTGGAAGCCAAATATGAAAAGAGACAAGAAGCAATTAACATCATAAATAAACCTTCTACAAGTAACACACGAACACCATTCACAAGATCGTGCAATGAACGAGAAAAAAAAGTATATATGTTTTTTCTGTAACGAAGTAGGCTCCAGAGGACATCAATTGTTCGCACAGTTTCAACCAGTGACGCCGGCGCAAAACTATACGAGGCTGTAAACCATAGCAATAATGATCAATGGAAAGTCAAATTATCAGCGTGTATAGACCCAAGGGATGCACATGCGTATGACATTTCTTATCACAAAAATACTATACAAAGAAATTTGATGAACAACAGGAAGAACTAAAACCAACATTCTGAATGTTACGAAAATACATGAGTATGGTTGATTGTTTGTTACTGTTCTTGAGATCTGTCAGGACTGCTAATTGGGATCTGCATCTTTCTTCACTAGAAGATTTCGTAAAATATTTCTTTGCATTAGATTTGACAAACTATTCTGGAATAACCTCTTGGTATACCTTACTGATATGAGAAGCTTGAAAGAATCAGATCTAGAAATTTGGCATAAGTTCGAAAAGAGCAACTGGGTAGTAAATAAGTCTAACATACCGTTTTGTGCTCTAGCTTGTGATGAGGCACTAGAACATAAAAACAGAGCAATGAAAGTTGTGGGAGGACTGGTTGGAATAACACAGCAACCG
>JABUQX010101344.1:0-2500 GCA_015478945.1 Trachelipus rathkii | reverse complement strand
AAGATTATTTTTGGAAAATTACTTAAAAAAAAAAAAAAAAAAAAAAAAAAAATAACCCAATTTTAAGTGAAGTCAATTAAGGAACATTTTTCAGCGTTCTTTTTCCTAAGTTTTTTTTAATATTATTTTAATGTTTTTTTAAAACGTTTTTGAATGTTTTAATTTTAATCAAACGTTACTTCGTTCATTCAGAAAATAATTAGGTAGACGTGCAACCTCAGATAGGGGTTATTGATATTAGTATATATATATATATATATATAAAGATATATATATATATATATATATATATATATATATATATATATATTATAAAGAGTTATATATATATATATATATATATAAATATAAATATATATACATGCAAACTCAGATATAGTGTATTTATATATATATATATATATATATATATATATATATATATATATATATATATATATATATATATATATATATATATATATATATATATATATATATATATATATATATATATACTGCGATAAAGCGTTTAATAATCGGAGAATGAAATTAAAGCAAATTTCACTATTTGGTATACGAATTCCAACTTGATAATAAAGACACCGAAGGTTACGAACATATTTTGATGCAAATGAGAATACAATGCTTTCATACATCAAAGTCATTGTTTAGAAAACTCAAAAGTAACAACTTTGAACATGAAGATCAGAAGAATCCTCGGTAAAGATGCTCCAGCAAATTCTACAGTCATCTCAGATTGTAGACTGCATACAGTCCGATCACTAGTAGGCAAAAATTATCTCGTGAAGTTGGAATTTCAAGATTGTAGGTGCATTTGTAACACCAAATTAATCAGTTATGAGAAGAACAGCATGACTAACTCCTGAAAAAGACAGAAGAAAGCCTCTAAAAGACGCCGTCAAATGTTAAAAAAAAATTTAGACGATAATTTTACTTAAAAAATTATTACGTCCTATGAAAAGTAGACCTTTCCCGTAATCGGAACAATCAATATCAAACACTGAATCTAGGTCTGGTATCTAAATCAGCTGAAAATTACGGAAATTTTAGATACATAGTAATGGAATGTGTATGATGGAATTTCCAAAGTCTGAGAAAGAGAGTCACGGCATTACGGCTAAGTTATACTTGACCTGTTGGCATTGATGTGGAATAAATCTTAAGAAATTGAATGGAGATCAAGGCGAGGTCAGCCAACAGGATAAGAAGGACAATCATAAACTTAATCCCTATGCTCCAAAGAAGAGTAATCAGCCGAAATGCATTTTCCTACATCAAAATAAACACTTCTCGACAAGACACTCTGAAACCAACAAAAAATATGATCATACTTATAGAAGCTTTGAACCAAATGATTATATTTATTATTTATTTCTGTCAAAATCACACGTTTTTCTCCTAGACGCAGTCTCTGTATGTATGTATGTATGTATGTATGTATGTATGTATGTATGTATGTATGTATGTATGTATGTATGTATGTATGTATGTATGTATGTATGTATGTATGTATGTATGTATGTATGTATGTATGTATGTATGTATGTATGTATGTATGTATGTATGTATAGGTTTTAGATAAATCACGGTCAAAGGGTTCTCAAATATGAAAATATATGAATATGGAATACAAAAATTAGCTAGAAAATAAAATAAAAAGAAAGTCATTCCGACATGTACTTTGAAAATTCATGTTTATTCCGTTGTAAACATTTAAGTGATTAAAATTTTATAAGTTACATAAAAATATTAATTTGAACATCCTCTGTATATAAATTTCTCCTTTTTTTCTATTTCATTTAAAAAAAAAATAATGATTTATGCTTCGTTTAAAGTTTCATCTTGAACTAATAATAATAATAATAATAATAATAATAATAATAATAATAATAATAATAATAATAATAATAATAATAATAATAATAATAATAATAATAATAATAATAATAATAATAATAATAATAATAATAATAATAATAATAATAATAATAATAATAATAATAATAATTCAATTCAATTCAATTCAATTCAAAACAATTTATTCAGGAAATGAACAATATATATACATTATTAATTTTAACATGTTAGAGTACAATATTAATATAATACATTTTCTGAAAGGGGGCTACTAATTGCAACACAATGTAGTGTCCTTTGAGTCCCAATAATAATAATAGTGATAAAATTTAAGGAATTGGGTATTAAAGATTGAGCTTAATGCAATCCCAAAACCAATTTTGATACAATTGGAATACATAATAATAATAATATTTATAGATATAATGGGGTAAGGTTTTTTCAAAGATAAAATAATAATTACAGTAATGAAGGTAACACCGATGATGGTAACAATAATAATAACAATAATAATAATAATAATAATAATAATAATAATAATAATAATAATAATAATAATAATAATAATAATAATAATAATAATAATAATAATAATAATAATAATAATAATAATAATAATAATAATAATAATAATAATAAT
>JABUQX010101343.1:62500-73177 GCA_015478945.1 Trachelipus rathkii | reverse complement strand
TACCGGATGACACATCCAAGAAATACACATTGAAAAGGAATCAAAACAATTATAGTGCATCACGGAGTCAAGAACAAGGGGAACCGCAACCTCAGCGGGAACCAAAGAAACCTAGACCATTTCTTGATCCGTGTTCGTGGTGTAAACTAGCACACTTTGAGGGTCAGTGTTTGGGAGTGGATAGTCCTGAAACTCCCGTATTACCGTCGTTAAATCGCATGACTCCACAGATGTGAGCCGTTCTGTGGAGGAAACCCCTGTCGTTGGTATGGAAATTAGGGAAAAGGCTCCTTTATCGAAGACAAAGATTATAGATACAGTAAAAAGTGACTTAGGAGTAGTGTCTGTTAGAATTTGCCAAGGTAAAGTGGAACCACTCATAGTGTGTGTGGCTTTTAAAGAAAATAGTTCAGGGTTTTATGGTTGTTTAGTTGATAGTGGTTCGAGTATTAGTTTAATTAGTTCCGATGTTGTAAAAGACTGGCCAGATGTCAAGTTGTTGCCTTCGGCAGACGAAGGCATTAGAGCAATTAGTGGTTTACAGCGGGACCAAGTGGTACCCATTAATTCATATGTCAGATCATCCATATTTTTTGAGAAGGGATTTAAGACTCTTTCTACTCCTCTTTTCGTAGTTCCTGCAGAATACATGCTCCACTATGTTGTGTTGGGAGCGTTAACATTAAAGGAAAGTGACCTTATACCAGACTTGTTCAATAGAGAACTTCTTTACAGATTTGGGGATGAATTTGAAATCGTGGCTAAAGACTATAGCCTACGGATACCATTTTATAGTTGTGTTACAGTCAGTTCTATTGCAATACCCCCCTATTCTTATAAGTTTGTTGGTGTTAAAGGTTCTTCGACGGATATTAATGGTTTGGTGGGGGTGAAAGGGGGAGAAAACAAGTCGTATAACGTTGTACCAGGTATCGTGGATTTGGATGCGCCTGGTGCCTCTGTTGCAGTGATGAACTATTCGGATAAAACGCAGTTTATTAGGAAAGATACGATCATTGGTGAGTCCGTCCCAATGGTGGATATACAATTGGACGCTCAAATGTGTATGGTAGACAGTAATATTCCCAACAAAGAGTTGGATGTGTGGACAACTGACCGATTAGAAAAAGAGTTTTCCTTGTCGGAGTTGCCCATCACCATAGATCAAAAACAAAAACTTATTCAAGTATTATTAAAACATCAGAATGTGTTGAGCAAAGGAGATTATGATGTCGGAGTGGCGAAAAACATCACACACGTTATAGAAGTGGTGGATAACCGACCAGTCCGTCTCCCAGTAAGACGTTTTCAGGGTCCACTTGCTCAGGAGATTGAGGAACAGTGCAAGGACTTATTGGACCAAAACATTATTCGACCCAGTAAGTCACCATACTCAGCACCTGTGGTCCCAATAAGGAAGCCAGACGGTACCCTCCGACTATGTATAGATTATAGAAAATTAAATAACGTCACAAAAACCGATTCTTTCCCTTTACCAAATCTTATAGATACAATTTACAATATGTATGGCAACACATACTTCTCGACTATAGATTTGGTGAAGGGATATTACCAGGTGTCCATGGAGCCAGACAGTATTGAGCGAACAGCTTTCTCCACTCCCTTTGCACAATACGAATATCTTAGGATGCCGTTCGGGGTTAAAAACGGGCCCGCAACCTTCCAGCGAGGAATGATGATCGCCTTGGAAGAGTTGCCTTGGGCGAAAGTCATGGTGTACCTCGACGACATAATTGCGATGGGTGAAACATTTGAGGAACACCTGGACATCTTGGAGCAAGTACTCATAGCACTGGAACGTAACGGTTACAAACTAAAACCAAGTAAGACCACCTTATGTCGCACGGAAGTCGAATTCTTAGGACACCGTATTTCCAAGAAAGGTATACTCCCATTGGAGAAAAATCTTAAAGGGATATTAGAATTCCCCGTCCCCTCAACAGTAAAACACCTGCGTCAATTTTTGGGGATGGTGAATTTCTATAGAAGGCATATCCCTAATTGCTCTCAAATTGGAAAACCATTATCCTGTCAGACCGGAAGTAGATCTATTTGTTGGACACCAGAATGTCAACAAGCCTTCGAGAAACTAAAGCAAGCTTTAGTGGATCCTTGTTTATTGGGATTTCCCAATTATGAACCTACGGCAGCCCCAATGGAGTTGCATGTGGATGCCTCCAACATTGGCGCGGGAGCATGCTTATCCCAAATTCAGGATGGTGAAAGAAGGCCCATTGCTTATATCTCTATAGCTTTTAACGGGGCCCAGAGAAATTATGGCACAATTGACAAAGAACTAACAGCATTGAGATGGGCCGTCAAATCATTGAAACCATTTCTGATGGGGGTCAAATTCATAATTTACACAGATCACATGCCCCTCATATATTTACGAAATATGAGCTTGGTAGATGGGCGGTTAGCCCGTACTATGGAGGAATTAGACGAATTCACTTTTGAAATCCGTCACATAGCAGGTAAAGATAATGTAGTTGCCGATGCACTTTCCAGATCACCTGCGGGGTTGGAAGAAGCTGAGAATGCAGATCAGGGTGAAGACATGGATGATTCCATCCCGGAGGGTTTTGATGTAGAGGAGGTGTCCGGTGGAGGAGATTCCTTATATAAGTGCTTCTCATTATACTTGTATGGGAACCCCGGCCATCATAATGAACTTAGGGTATCTTTAGTTGATGAACTCAGAAAACACCCAGATAAATATCATCTTCAAGGGAAACACGTCCAAAAGAAAATAAGGTTGATGGGTTTTCCAGGTCAATTACCTCTTCCAGAGGTGATAGATGTTTTTTGTGACCTGTATAAAGTATGTGTCACAATTTACTATGGAAAGAAATACCCGATGGTTCATGGGAGTCAGTACGGGAACAGTAATTGTTTTTTGAGCTGTCTTAGCGGCATTCACTACAACTATTTGAAGAAGTCTCAGGACGTTTAGAAGCTAAAGAGGCCAAAAGGGGAATATGGTGAAAATGTAAGGTAATATTACCACCACTCATGGAAAACAAAAGAATGTACCACCACTCATGTAAAATGGAGTACCGCCACTCACATAAAGAAAATACCACCACTCATGGCCCAAAATGTGCCACCACTCATTGATATTAAGGGGATTATGGGGGTCGGTCGTGTTATAAAAGTGGGAAGTGGGTGTTACTTTGCTTTAGTGGGTAAAACTTTGATATTGTTTTTTTTTTTTTTTTTTTGTAAACATTTATTAGTTTTTTTTGGGGGGATTTTCCTACAGTGGGATGTCTTTTTCAATAAAAACTTTACAAGTAATTCTAAGTATCATCATTTTTTTTTAATAAAATTTTTTTGTTTGTTTCTTTGTTTCTATAAAAGCATGGTATTAAAAAATTATTTGAAGTTCTCTTAGAATTAAGGATATATTTTCCTAAATTAATATGGTATAGAAAAATATTTGAAGTTCTTTCTATATTAACATGGTTTTAAAAAAATAATTTGAAGTTACTTAGAGTTAAGCATAAATATTCAATAGTTTTTTTTAATTGCCTTAGGAATAATATGTACAGACTGAGTAGATGAGTAGGACTGAGCTTTGCATAGAGTTTATGGGAAGGCAGTTCAAATCTATATTAGGTCTTGTAAAAATATCAAAAATTCATAGAGAATCATAGTTATATTGATAATTATTGTAATTACTATTATTATTGAAAATTAATGATAATTTATAAATAACATTTTCTTTTTTAATAATATTTTTAATTATATTTAAATTCTTGAAGTAATATGTATGATATATATTTATTAGAATAGGATGTGTCTAACATGTAATTTATTACAGCAAAAAAAAAAAAAAAAAAAAAAAAAAAAAAAAAAAAAAAAAAAAAAAAAAAAAAAAAAAAAAAAAAAAAAAAAAAAAAAAAAAAAAAAAAAAAAAAAAAAAAAAAAAAAAAAAAAAAAAAAAAAAAAAAAAAAAAAAAAAAAAAAAAAAAAAAAAAAAAAAAAAAAAAAAAAAAAAAAAAAAAAAAAAAAAAAAAAAAAAAAAAAAATTGAAAAACATGGAACATATCTAAAAAATAAAAAAAAAAGTAAAAAAAATAAAAGAAAAAAAACTAAAACAGTATGAAAACATATAATACTGAAGAAAAAAGAGTATGGAAAAAATGTCACCATACTATAAAACAACAAATTAAAAAAAAAAAAGTATTAAAAAAAAAAAAAAAAATTATGAAAGAAGAGAAAACATAACACTTTACTATAAAAATTACCAAGAGTTTTAAAAAATTATGAAAGTAGAGAAAAACCATATCACTTTACTAAAAAAATCTTATTTAAAAAAAAAAAAAAAAAAATTTATAAGAAGTAAAGAAAACATAAAGACTTTACTAAAAAAAAAAAAAAAAAAAAAAAAAAAAAAAAAAAAAAAAAAAAAAAAAAAAAAAAAAAAAAAAAAAAAAAAAAAAAAAAAAAAAAAAAAAAAAAAAAAAAAAAAAAAAAAAAAAAAAAAAAAAAAAAAAAAAAAATTTTTAAAATTTTTAATATGTGTGTATATATGTATATATATACCCACTGGATTCCGGTTCGGCTTGTGACTTGCGTTCAACAAAGAACAAGACGACCGGTGAACCGGAGTTCAGTCGGTAACCTCTTTAATATCTTTCCAGAAAATGCTGTTCTTACTTGCAGTGATGTTAGTGAGTTAAACCTATTACATAATGAGCAGGAAATCCAAAGACTCATTATCAATTGGAATTAAAATTGAACTATAAAATCATTACTCAGGAATGTTGGCCCAAAATACGCCAACATATGGCCAAAAATGTAAAATTGATATAAAAAGTGTATACAATGAACGTATATTTCCCACGAATCATTGATGTACTCGGATACAATTGTATACATACATATTGAAAGAAAAGGAAGTATATTCATAATATATTGAACTTTAATAAAATATTGGAACATAGAACAGACCGTATCAAAGGTAAACAAAATAATGACGCTTCTACGAGGATAATCACATCGGCTTTTCTTATTTTACATATATTTATCGTTCCTGAAAAAGTTATTGTTAAAGGACATGGTAAATTATTTTCATTCCTTATTATTGCCTTGTTTTACTATTTCATTTCATTCAATCCTGAAAAAGAATTTGTAACAGGATGTGTAATATACGACTTAATGCCTCAAAGTTTGTAAACATTCCACCCCATGTTTATCTGAGCCCTTCTACAAATAAATGTTTTGTTAAAATGAGGGGAGGGCTTAGATTTACTACGGGGGGATGTAAGGGTGAGCTCACCCTTGGCATATCTGCGACTCTGAATTTCAAAACATTTATTATAAAATTTAAGGAATTGAGTAAATTAGATTAGTTGTAAGAATATACTTGGGTTTATTTTTATTTTTGCACACTGGGTAATTGTGGTAAAGTGTGCAGTTCATTATGTGTTTAGCTTTATGGTTTATTATATATATTTATGATTATTTCAATTAATTTATGTCCTAATTATTTTTTTTATTTATTTGTGTGTCATGTATTTGTGTATGTGCCATACCCAAATATATGTCACATGTATTACAAGTATTTATCATTTCAGCGCTCTTAGCTTTTTCATAAACATAGTTATTAAAGTCAGATAGGCAGGGACATTTTACATGTCAGACAATCAATGTTAAATTCGTTGTGGATGTTCCTTCCTGTTGTTATCACAATTTCTTAGAAATCATAAATTATTGATTGTATAAGGTAAAAGACACATTTTGTTATTATTATTATTATTCTTATTATTATTATTATTATTATTTTTATTATTATTATTATTATTATTATTATTATTATTATTATATGTCTTATTTAATAATGGTTATTTGTTACAGACAGAACTTACGTTCCTGTCCTCTAGTCTAATAAATCGCAGAACCTGTTCCAAACTTAATTGGGGTAGGTTCTTTATCATCCATTAATGTTCAAATGCTCATTTACCAATTTGTATAATTTAATCTAATCATTATGAGAATCTTATTAAATGTTACACTGTTTATTTAAACAGACAACCGGGGCTGGGTGCCCATAGATCATAATCATAATTAAGGACTAGACGCAAACCGGGGTTGGGATAAACACCAACTTCTCTTTACGAAACTAATCTGGGGAGCAGAAACTTTACTCCTCATTTGAACGGGAGCTGGGGCTCCTTAATACTCAAAAATCATTGAACCTAATTTGGGGAGCAATAACTTAACTCCTCAATTGAACCAATCCAACTTATGAAACTCAATAAGATATAAATTTAAGTATTACATATGAGTTACGATATGCTTACTATTAAAAAAGTCTTGCAGTCGAAGTGGAATCCGGTAGGGTTAGATAGCGCATTAACTGTATAAATTTAATCCCCTATTCACTTTTGTCATGACTATTATTGGATATAATTATTGTAAATAGATATTTAATCTTAAGATATAATCCTTTCAGAACATTCAGTAACCACAATCAATCTGTATAGCTTGATCTTGGTCGTGAATGTTCATCGTACATTGTTGTAGTTGTCTATATTGCTATTAATTATAGGGATATCATTGCAACTGGAATTTATCATTTAATTACTTAACCTTAATTATTGTACATAAAATTTAGTTTAAGATATATTTGTTTTTTTTTTAGGACATTCAGAAACCATCGTCAACCTGTATATGCTTGATCTCGGTTGTGAATGTCCCTTGTATATTGTACTATCATATATAATCAGTCATTGTATTCATAGTAGTGTTGCTAGAATAATAGGTCCATACTGTATTAATATACTGTTTAGTTACTCATTAATATTTAATCTTTAATGATATATTGTTTAATTAATCTTTAAAACTATTAAATCTTTTGTAATAAACTTTATAACTTGTATTTTATTTGGATTCAGTTTATCCACCATTCTTAAAACTATTTATTCTCTCTCTCATCCTTCTATCTATCTTTGTTATATATTAGATAAATGTTGCCAATTAACAGCTGCCGTGCGCTTTAAAGTGTGGTCCCTGTGACATTTTGACTCTGGGAGAGTAAACTCTAAGCTCCTATCTGGGCAAAGATAATTAAAGGAGCACAATCGTTGCTCGTGATTTGTGAGGCTAGGAGTTGGGGATCACTTGTGCAGAGGGCGACCACATTGCGGGTCAATTCATTCTCCCACCCTTGTTTTTATTTCATCATCAATTGCCCTGTAATGGGTTGCTTTAAATTAAATTCACAAGCGTGAGTGAATCACCTCTCTCCGCTACATACCCTTATATTTTACGTGGCGCCCGAACAGGGACCGCATTTTGAGCGTGGCAGCATAGTAGAAATAACTAAATTGTAGATTTTCTTTCTTATCTTCTTATCCTACTATAAATATAGAAAGTAGATACTCTAATACTTTAATTCATATACCTCTTATTCCAGACCAAAGTCTCACTTTACTATACATTAACACAGGGAAAAAAATACCCTCTATAAAATATATATATTAAATATATATATTATTAATAAATATATATAGATATATGATATATATATATATAATATATATAATATATATATTATATATATATATATATATATATATATATATATAATATATATAATATATATATATATATATATATATATATATATATATATATATATATAATATATATATCAGTGGCGACTCGTGATAGAAATGGATGGGGGTGCGATTTCACATTATAATATATATATATATATAGAAGTATATATATATATATACTATATATAATATAATATATATATTAGTATAGAGTAGTGAGATGTAGTGAGTATAGATATATATTATATCATATATATAATATACTATATATATAATAATATTATATATATATACATCGCATTTTATACAAAAGGTTAGCCGCCTATGACATTATTCTACTTCGTACGGTAGCACAATTACATAAAAAAAGTTACCTGTTACGAATGAATTTAAAATAAAAATAAATAAAAAATAATAAATTACTTACTTTATAATTAAATTGTAGGTTTTTTATAATTTGTAGCTAAAGTCCATTCTTCTCGCTTTTTGACTTGCAAATAAGTCAATCACAAGATTGTCAAAAGATGGATTCTGGACAATATTCTCTTCTGTGCGAAGCGCAACGAGGGCATTCAGTCTTTCTTGCCCCATTGTATTCGAATACGGTTTTTATTCTTTTTATCTAGAAAAGCATCTTTCAAGCTTCAACAGATGCCATTGGAGTAGTTATTAAAATTTTTAGAACTTAATGTATTCTTCAAAAGTCTGATTCCATTCCATTTTCAATTAATGTACTTTAAGAATCAAGAGCTCTTTCAGGGGAATAAAAATCTTCTCTAGAATATATAACTTGAAGTCTGATCCATTCCATTTTCAATAATGTACTTATAAGAATCAAGAGCTCCTTTCAGGGGAATAAAAATCTTCTCTAGAATATATAACTTGAAGTTCAGTTTTGAGTCTCAAGATGTTAAAAAATGGACTAAACAGTACAGTCTTTTCAAAATGCAAACTGTGAGTAATATGAGGTTTCCTAGATAATTTAAAGTGTTCACGCTCGAAAAGTTGAGCTGATAGTAAATGATCACTAAACGAAAACCTCTCCTTAGACTGAGATATTATTATGTCACACACTTTATACGCAGCAGCTTTTTTAATTTCGTACTAATTGGAAGCATTTAACGATCTTCTTCTCTTCACCTCACAAACATCATACATTCCCTCAATTTCTTCCATTATGGTGGTCATACTGTTTCTAATCTTTTCCTAATTCTAATGTAGTCACTCACAGCTTGTTTTATTAGAATTACGTCCTGCATTTCTTGATTGAATGTGTTGATGGATATAGAAACAATCAACGTTGCGGCATTATATGGCGGGAAAACAAGTTGAGCCAAAATTACCAAAAGTTAGGATCAAGTCAATAACTTTGCAAACTCCTGCTTGGATCTCGTGTTCCTGGTTGTTTGCTTTCATTTAGATTTTTTCAAAGCACTCTAACAATAGCTCTCTATGTTCAAAAACCATGTTTACAGTTCGGATGTTAAAATTCCATCTTGTTTTAACAGTTTTTGGCAACCGTTTCCCAATAATTTCATCTAATACAGAGCATCTCTGAGGAGATTGTGAAAAAAAGGTTGGAATTAGTGATATATTTCTAAAGAATTCTCCAACTTCTGGAATTTGAGAAACTGACTGAGTCATTATCAAATTAATTTGATGCGCATAACAGTGTACATAATGTGCATTTGGATAAACGTCTTTTATAAATACGTTTACACCACTGACGTGTCCACTCATAACTGCGGCACCATCATAACTTTGAGCAATCAATTTTTCTGGACAGTTTGGTAAAATGGATTTTAATTGATCAGAAATAACGCTAGCTATTGATTCTGCCCTGTGAGAAGCTGGGTTAAAAAGTCCCCAAAATCTTTCTTTTATATTCCCTTCATATTCATAGCGCAAAATGAGAGCTAATTGAAATTCGTTTGATATATCAGAGGTTTCATCTGCGATTATGCCTATAAAGCTAGCTTGTGAAATCTCTTTTAATATGTGCATCCTACATATTTCCAAAGAGCAAGAAAGTAAATCATTTTGTATAGTCATTGAAGTTCCTTTGAAAACGTTAGAACTTTTTAAGTGATCTCTTAAAGTTGGATCTAATTCAGCACTGTATTCTATTAATGATTTAAAACACCAGGATTCATAGAATCAGAACTTTCGTCATGACCCCTTAAGGGGAGTTCAAGATTTGCACAAAATTTGATGGCTTTGATAATTCTTAGTAAAATGTATCTATTTTTAGTAACTTGCTGATTGTGGCATTCAATCGCTTGTTTGTAAGCAGAATCAATATTTTCTTTTATATTTACTTTTCCTAATACTGCTAAATTAGCCTCATTGTTTATATGACTTACAGAAGCTTCATGTTTACCTATTTTGACTGATAGATGGGCTAAATCAGTCACTCCAATTCTAGCCCAAGAATCATCTCCTTCAAATAGCAAACATGGGAAGCAAAATAGAGCATTTTTCTCTGAGGAGCCGCAGAGCCATTTGTGTCTCTTATATAAATCCACGTTAAATTTTCGAGAGTACGGTTTTTTGCTCTTGTATGATGTTTGAGTTAATTTTATATTTGGCATAGGCCTACCAAGCTCTTTTATATTTAATTTTTCTTCAAGAGAAAATCTTGAAAACTTATTATTTAATATATTTAATACACTATTCATTTTGAAATTATTATACTAACATGTAAAAATATATAAAACAATTAAAAACTCAAACACAAACTCACTCCAAATGATTGCACGTTAACTGACATAAAAAATAAATTATTATGGGATTCGATGTGTCGCTACTATGAAATCAATGTAAAATATATATATATATATATATATATATATATATAGTATATATATATAATATATATATATATATATATATATATATATATATATATATATATATATATATATATACTATATATATATAATATATATATATATATATATATATATATAGATATATATATATTATATATATATATATAATAATAGTATTATATATATATATATATATATATGATATATAATATATAAATATATAATAATAATAATAATAATAATATAATAATAAT
>JABUQX010101343.1:47500-57500 GCA_015478945.1 Trachelipus rathkii | reverse complement strand
ATAAGGAGATTCCACCCACTAGTGGTGGGGGGCAACAACCGAGTAATATTTCACAGAATATTTCCTCTTCTAGTGTTTCAAATTCCGAGAATATGTCTAGGCCCACATTAAATATTGACAGGTTGACGCACTCGCGTCCCAACATTCCGATTTTGATAGGCTACATAGACGACTGTTGGCGAGGCCCAAGTCTAAATTCATGGTTCGCTGCTATTGAACTTTATTTTGCCGACGAAGGAATCAGCACAGATTCAGAGAAACTGAGAGCTTATACCCGTTTCCTTTCTCACAAAGAAGGTAATGTTTCAGCACTTATATTATCGACTCCGGAATTGTTTCAGGCTACTTCTTGGCTTCAGTTCAAGACTGATTTATCGTTATGCCTGGACCCCCTTAATTCTAAGAGCTCTTTCGAGGCTTTTAAAGATTTTATTGACGTGAAGTGGAACTCTCATCACTCACTCCCTGAGTACCTTACAGAGTCTCAAAAGGCATTACAGTTGTTTCTAGACTCGTCGTCGATGTTACATGGTGTGGATTTTACTCCAGAACAACGTAAATTGTTATTATTTTCTTCTTTGTATATAAATGCTAAGCCGCAGTTCCAGAGGATTCTGAATGAGGAATTCTCCATTTCTAATTCGATACCGCAACAGATACAAAGCTATCTAAAGAAGAGCCAAGTTATTAACAGTGGTAAGGTTGCATCGGCTTCGGGGAAGACGTCTAATTTTAATAATGCTTTTCCAGTATATACAACTCAACACGAAAGGAATCAAGTTAATACTTCTTTTCACCAGTCTCATAGGGTGAAAACTCAACCTAATAATGTTGCATATTCTTTTTCTAAACCTCGGTCTCCGACTCCGAGACGTCAAGATACACGAAGTAATGTATTCTGCAAAACGTGTGAAAGGGTGGGTCACCATACTTCCCAATGTATTTACGGCGCTTTTTGCTCTCTATGTTTCCAAAAACATACTCGTGGCTCGCAGAGGAGATGCCAAAACACAGTTTGGAATCCTCATTCTTCTCAAAGTTTAAATCGTATTAAGGTAATCACGCCTTCTGAACTAGAGAAATATTCTCAAAGTAGGAATAATGTTCGTTCCAATTCTTCATTTTCTAAGAGTCCTAAACAGGGTTTTACACAAGGTCAGAGCGGCCGTAATCATCATTCACATGTAAATTTTTGTCAAGATTCGTCAAATATGCATCATAAAGTTAATAAATATAATACTAATGTCCAGAATAGGCAGGTATTTTCGGGTAGAAACTCCCCTCAAACTCCCGGAGATAGAATAGTTAAGTATCAGTCTCCGAGCTCGTTTCAAAATAATGAACGTCATCACGTATCTCAGGTCGATTCTTTAGACCCAAATTATTTTTCAAACTCAAATGTGAGTAGTATAAATGCCAAATATGGAGTCCGTGAAGACGAAATTCACGATGAAAGTTCGAATTTTTTGCAGTCTAGACGGGATAACTGTGCTATGAATACGCGCCATGCGCAAAATTTTTATGATAATTCTGCATTCCGCCCAGCGAAACTATCGCATGAGTCCAATTCTTTTGTTAGTCATCATGACGATAATGAGTTACAACCTCATTCTCGTGATCTTAATTTTCCTTCTCGTAGTCAGACGACTCGAAGTCGCGATATTTCTCCTCATTCACTAAAATATGCAGGTGAAGATATTATAAATCAAATCCTTCATTTGGACCCAGATTATGTTTCAAATTTGTCTCCGCATGAGCAATCTTTAAGTTTCTCTGTAAGTAGAGATAATCCTTGTACAAATACTGTTTCTACAGTTCACGAAAGTCGTGAAAATTGTTTTAATCTTCAAGGTCAGAATGTGCCTTCTCATCATTTTGCAGATGCAAATAGTTTCCATATATCTTCCTGTAGTGATCCATATAATAGTATTTCCTCAAATATGGAATATAATATTGACGAAGATGACGTTTTAGAACGATCATATTATTTTCAAGGATCTGACGAAGCATCCAATTCCTCAGATCGGCAATATGAAGATAGTGAATATATGCAGGATTTTCAATAAAAGGTAGAAATCATCGGCCTTGTGATGTTCTAATCAACCTTGAAAAGGCACCCGCAGCGTTTGAAAGTAGTATAGTTTGTCAAGTCGATCTTTCTGAAAAGGATTATCTTTCTCATAAAACTTCGTTTCCTCGTACCGAGGTAAGTTGTTGTTCAACTCAAATGAATTTATGTGGCACAATGAAAATATTCAAAGATTTTAAAGCAGTTATAGGTAAGTGCGTAAACAAAAAGCTGACTTTAGTCGAATGTAAAATAAACTTCCTAAGTAGAAGTACTACTGACTTGTTTAATAAGTCCTGTTTTCAGTATTCATCATTCACAAATACGTTTGCTTTAAATTATGATTTAGCTTACAGGTTTTATCGGTTTAATGATGTAGAGATAAAGCTTGCTAAGAGCCACATATCCAACCCCAATTTAAATTCCATTCCTAGTCTTTCACTTGACGACAATATTCATTGTACTACAAAGAAAGATTGCGAAGTTATTGAGCTCTCTAAAGCTCGGAACAAACTCAGTCCGGGTAAAGTTTGCTATCAATATAAAATAAAGTTGGATCAAATCGATCAAAATAGTTTTAATTTTGTATATATTTGCTTTCTTAATATTAGGTTAAATTTTTCGAACGGAAAGGTAGTAGATAGTAGGATGAATCAACTTTGTCCTAGCCAGATAATTCCTTCTGAAGTTTGGTACGAGCACAGGTACCGAGGGTTCAATGAACCTTATGCAAGTTTCCATGTTTTTCAAGGAATTATAACGGTAGGTAAGAATGAACCTATCATAATTCACTTACGAGTAAATATAAGTAGTTTTTCGGATGACCAAAATCGGGTTTTTGATCCCGGTATTGGGAAAGTTGAACCAGTTCGGTGTTCTAAATAGGTCAACGACTTTCGCATTTTTCTAAAGGGAAAATCGGTAGGAAATTTTCAATTAATGTTTTGTTTTGTGTAAATATAGTTTACGTTCTAACAAGAGGTTTCAAATCTCGCACAGTACTCCTATACATAACTCTTCTTTGAATAACGAAGCTTCCTGCTCTTAATTCCGTTTCATAGGTTCTTTTTGGGTGTTTTTCTCTGCATGCTTTTCCAAGGGATGTTCTTCGGGATATCTGATAAGTGGATTTGAAGTGTTTTAATCATGCTTAATTATTTTTTTTTAAGTAATTAAATGCCCAAAGACTTGAAAATGCGATTATGGAAGGAAGGACTTTCATTGGATGTTTGAAGAGAGGAGTGTTGTTTTCTTTTATGTAATTATTTATATGTGTAAATTATGTATAATAGTTTTCAAATGATTTAGGTTTTTGTTTTTAAATAATAGATGTAATTATCATTACGTAGGAAGAAAATTTATTACATAAATTTTCATATTTTTTCGGGGGGGGGACCTTCTTTACCATAACTTTTAGGTATGGTTACGATTTTGTTATTTAAAAACATTTAGTGGAAGCATTTATGAGGTTGTTAAATTTAAAAAGACTTTATAATTCGAGCAAGAGTTTAAGTTCCAAAGTGAACGATGTGGAAATTTGCTTCCACAGAAAATTGAAAGCAAAGTGTCGAGAGTAGAGCTTGGACTTCGGTGATGAGTAGCAGTGTTACAAGTGCGCGCTGTTTATAATATAAAAAGAGAGATTTAAATTACCTGTGTAACATTTAACTGTGTTTTATATTTCTATAAAGTGACTGTGCTTATTTTAAATTTATTTACAAAAGAATTTTGTGAAGAAAATTCTTTTAAAAGGCATTATTATATTTTTTCTCTATGATTTGAGATTTCTCCGCAACGTAGTTTGCTAGCCATTGAATAGGCTGTATCATAGTATAGGTACTATACTATTGAAGATTTACATTTGTCGTTCTACACAAGAAGAGTAGATTATTTATTATATTTTTGCTCCTGTATGAGCTTTGATCCATTTCTAAATGCCTATTTGTTCACAAGCGAACAAGAAAATATATTTTCCATTATCAGGTAACGATTTGATTGAACATTGAAATATTCTCTCACCTAGAAAACTTAGTGCGCATAATTTATGTTTTTGAAGCTCTCACTCCGTAGCTCTATTCAATCCATTGAACATTTATTTCTCATAATTTATTGACTACTTGCAATACTATTTATTGTCATTTGTTTAAAGAAGAATACTTGTATGTACTTTTAAGATTTTTATTTAATGTAAAAGGATTACTATTTTAAGAAATATTTTGACCAGTGCTCTACCATATGTATAATATATTTATATTAAAACTGTGAATAGATGAAGAGGACATAAAAATATTATATGAACATTTATTTTATGATTTTTGTTGGATAAAGAAATTAGGAATATGATAATATTTTATTACTATTTTTACAAAGTAAAGATTTAAGAAATTAGAAGAACTTCTTTCATATCCTAGCGTTTATGATCACATCATTCTTTATTTACCAACATCCTCTCGAAGATTTGAATCTGAAATATAAAATAAAAAGACCATTATTTGCTGCACTTCTAAGGGCGAATTAGATGCTACCATTAGGTCAAACACGAGTCAAGATTAAGAAAGAAAAACCAACAAAAAAGTTAAAAGGTTTGAATATATTATATTATATATATATATATATATATATATTATATTATTATATATATTATATTAATTATATATATATATATTATATATATATATATATATATATTATATATATATATATATTATACCGTATATATATATATATATATATATAATATTTATATATATATATATATATATAATAATATATATTATAATATATATATATTATATATATATATTATATATATAATATAGCTATTTATAATAATAATAGGCCAGCCTCCCGAAAGCATCATGCATGTAACTAAAAAAAATATAACAGCTACAGGAAAATAAATATTTTTGATTTCTGCAAGAAATTTCATCGATGAAACTTAAAAAAAAAAATTTATTTTACTCTAATATTTATTAATAACACCTTAAATATTAGTATAATCTTTGGTCTGGCAGCGTAAGCTCTAATCAACCTCGCAGCGAACGCTCTCTTCAACCTTCCATTTCTGCAGTAGTGCGACAGCAAGAGTTGCCAAATATTGTTTTAAATTATGCTCTGGAGAAAATGTTAATTTTTCTTTTTATTTCCTTTTTAGGGGGTTCGAGACGACGGAGGGACAGCGTATATAAGTTACCCCGTCGTCCCCGTAGAGAGAGAGAGAGAGAGAGAGGAGAGAGTAGTAAAAAGTTACTAGAGTTGCCACTGATATATATATATATATATATATATATATATATATAATATATATATATATATATTATATATATAATATATTATATATATATAATATATATATATATAAATATATATAATATATATATATATATAATAATATTATATATAATATATATATACGGTATATATATAATATATATATATATATATATATATATATATATTTATATATATCATATAATATATATATATATATATATATATTAATATATATATTATATATATATATATATATATATATATATATTATATAATTTTGCTTGAAAAAATAATTATAAAATTTTTAAATTTTGTTATTTTTGTCCATTTTGCCCACCCATTTTGAAAAAAAAAAACCTGGGTTTTTTAATAAAACCCGGGTGGGCTGGTGGGCAATTTTAAAAAACCCTGGGTTTTTTGGCCAACCCAGATATATATATATATATATATATATATTATATATATATATATATATATATATATATATATATATATAATATAATATAATATATATATATATATATATATAATATATATATATATATATTATATTACTCGTCAAAGGAGCGCACCACAAGGGTTACGTGGCGAAGGAAGGGTAGAAAAGGTGTTGAAGAACGCGAAGAGACTTTATTGGACAATGACAATAACATGGTGGATTCCTCCCCAGAACCGTAGGTTGATAGAGTGTGAGGCCAAAGTGCAGCCAAAGGGTCTCGCAGTAGGGTTCGGAGATTAGGCACTACAAACACACAATGTTGGTACGTACGGCGATGGCAGGGGGTGTTGGGTTTGTCTCAATACCGTGTATGACCCCCTCCGGCACGAATGACTACCTGACACTGTCCTGGCATGCTCTCGATGAGTGGGCGAATGTCTTCGACACTGATTCGATCCCAACGTCCTGCAGTGCCTGTCGCAGGTCCAGGAGGGTCCGTGGAGGGGGTTGCAGCGGTTGCAGCTGTCGGATCCGACGTTCCAGGATATCCCACAAATGTTCGATTGGGTTGGGTCCGGGACTATAATGCTGGCCACTCCAACCGCCGTAATTTGAACCGTCCTAAGGTAGTCGATCACACATTGGGCCTTGTGTGGTCTTTGCATTGTCTTGCATTAGGATGAAAGAGGTCACCGATGTAGGGGCCATATGGTTCGAGGATGTAGGAGTGCCTAAACGAAGCGTGTTGGCAACTCCGTAGTTTCCGATAAAGGAGATACCTCCCCAGGGACCATAACCGACCCCTTCGAACGGCGGGCACCTGCAGCACATGCATTGCGCCGAAACCTCTCCGTCGGTCGTCGGTATACCTAGCACGCCTGTGCCGAGCGTACAGAGACACTTCTCGAACTCAGCCGCTAAAGGAGCACCTTTGCCCCAATTCGTCGACCGCTTCAATGGATGTGTTCTCGGGCAAATGCCAGGCGCGCCCTTCGATGTGCCGTGTTGTGCGGTGGACCTATGGCAAGCCCTCCGGGGCCGGTAATTTATGTTCGCAAGGCGTCGACGCACTGTATTATCACTCACTCTGGTGCGTGTACCTTCGCCAGCTGTATCTGCAGATGTTGATGCCGTTGTGTGGCTCTCTCGTAATGCACGCAGAAGTATAAATTCGGTCTTCCACGGGTGTCGTGGCCCCAGGCCTACCTTGTCCTCGCCGGCGATCATGTTTCAGGGTTTCCTGGTACCGTTGGGACTACCCGTTGCAATTGTTTGTGTGAGCTACACCGAACCGTCGACTAAGTGCCCGGTTACCCGTGTCCTTCGGCGTGGAATGTTGTTATCTGCACGCACTTATCTCTTGACAGTTGACGCACAATCCTCTCCATTTTTATCGGAGTCGCTTCGTACGCGAATGATCCCTCGCTCGATTACTACCCCAGACGCTAAGTGACATTTAATCTAGTGGTGCGTTATATTTTACGAGTATTATATATATATATATATAATATATATATATATATATATAATATAATATATATATATATATAATAGAATTATAATATATATATTAAATATAAAAGAAAGCTGCTACATATTTTGCAGAAACATACGTTTCTTCTTTTTTATGTCATGGACTTGTCATAAACAATTTTACTTACAGAATGGGTGGTGAAGGTATAAGGTAGTTTTCATTATGAGGAACTGGGCTCTGGATGAGGGAAATCTGGGTATGAAAGAGATTGCCTTCCTTTACCTTTTTCATATTTTGTAATATCCACCATGCAGAAGTAGCAGTCATCATAGTGATTCGTTGGCTCTCGCCATATTCTGGGAATAGCCAAAGGCATTGCTTTTCTTGTTCTTCTTAGCCATCCTTCTAGGGTTGTTTTAATAGTTTCTAACAATAAGAAAACTGCCCAGCGCTTATCTTAGTCACCAATAAGCATACCAAAGTAGAGCCTGTATGCTATCCAATACTTGGTTCCCTTCGCCAATTTTGTTTGGAATGTGCTTAGAACTACAATATCCACACACATTAACAAAAATGAATTCTTTGCCAATGTTCTACACTGTTTGCTTGCAATTTATAAAAATCAGGCTAAAATTGTTTTCACTTTCTGGAATTGGAAAACTTACTTTAAGTTTAGTACATCACCTTCAATATATCCATTGCACTAGAATGTAGTGGAAATAATGGTATATATATATATATATATATTATATATATAATATATATATATATATATATATATATATATATAATATATATATTATATATAATATATATATATATATATATATATATAATATATATAGTATTATATAATATATATATATACGGTAAGGGTTCACACTTTCTGGAAAGTCAGGGAAATCAGGAAAAAAAAAATTGGTCAGGGAAAGTCAGGAAAACGTTTTAAAATATGCTGAAAGTCAGGAAAATTCCAAAAAAAAGTCATGAAAAGTCAGGGAAATTTTAAAAAATTTCCAAACAATTATGAAGAATACCCATGGACCAAGTTACATATTTTGATATATTTTTTTTTCTTACTGTATAAATGTAAAATAACAGAGCTATCTAAAAATTGTATCTCAAGGATGGCGAGGATGACATTCCATAAATCTACTTTTCTTCCTGTTTCTTTCTTTATTTTTAGTCCACTATTTACCTACTATTCTTCTATTTCTTTCGTAGAGTTGTTCCCAAGTTTCATCCTTCCGCATTGAAGTGATTGGTAATATGGAGGGTTTTAGACTGTATGGACTTATGACTTAATCTGTTAATATCTTTCTTTTTAGGGAATTATACTTTTGAGGTGGTTTTTTTTTTGAGGTTTTGACGAAGTGATTTTGGATTTTACTCATTGACTTAGTTATATTTATTTTTTTAGAAAAAAAATTTGTGACTTCAAGCAAAAAAAAAGCTTAACTTTAACGACCAGTGGTTGGACGTCAAACTGAACCTTGTTTCATTTCTGTTCACAGATTTACAATGTCTCGTACTTAATTATTGGAAAGATTTCTTTAAGTCCAGCTAAAATGCCTGCCTACAACCCAACAACTTAAGCTTTTGGCATAGATTTACATGACAAAAAACTTGAATTGCCAGACTGTGCAAATCAAAATGACAGAAAAGATATTAGAAAGATATCCTCTGGAAGTACAAGCCTGTCCAATGGCTCTCATCTTGGATCCTTGTATAGTTTTTCATCAGCCAGAACAAGGGAAACAAAGATTTTATTTATTGCTAGAGGCATTGTACACCAATAACTGAATCACAGATTCTGTTGCTGAGAAAGAAAAAAGCACTATACTCTACTTTTGCAGTGAAGCTCATTCTACCATGAATTAAAATTTCAAAATATTTTGGATGGTGATTGTCCTTTTAAGATACTTGTGATAGTTTTTTTTTCTTCATATAATCACTGGGGATCAATGTTATGCGGAATTGTGGCAAATTATTAAATTTGGACTGAATATTTCGCATGGAAATGCGACAGTGGAAGGAGGGTTGTCTATAAATTAAGCAATTTTAGTGTTGAGAATCGAAAGAACAAGTCTGATTTCTCATTAAAGAACAGTGCACAATTCTATAAGGATCTCATGAAAGTATTCATAAAAGTTCCTATCACTCAAAAACATGTTGACAAATGTAAGAGCTTGCCCCCCTTAGGAGATATGAAGAACATCTCAAAGAGTCAAAACAGAAAGAAAAGAAGAAAATAAAAAGGTTGAAAAAAGAATATTATCCATACAGATCCATAAACTTTGAAGAGCAGAGAAAGAGTTTAAAACTGAAGGCTTTAACAGAAGAAGACGCTATAAAATCAAAAATTCAAATGCTGAGAAGAAAAGGTTAACTAAATCTCCCCATTTAGAACTTTTGTGATTACAGTGGAACGCTATTCACCTAGGCTATTAATGTAAGCTTTTATTTATTTTTCTTTTTGTATAAATAAAACTGTTTTCTTTGAAAAAATAAAAAAGGAGTGCTTTGGACGGCTATGGGTAAGGTATAGGCTGAATACTAAAAAAAAAATATTTTTTTTAAATTCATCCATGATGATGAACAATTTCTAAAGTAAGTTTTCAATAATTTAATGTATGAACTGAGTAAATTGGCTGCAATAATAATTAATAGATATTTTATACACCAAAAATAACGAACACGCTGGTCAGGGAAAATTTGCAGATTTTGGTCAGGAAAGTCAGGGGAA
>JABUQX010101343.1:27500-45000 GCA_015478945.1 Trachelipus rathkii | reverse complement strand
TTTACTTTCATTTTTGCTTAAAATATAAATCATTTCTTTAACACTGGAGTTATCTCCTTCCCTTCAGGTACTCCTCCCTCTCTTCATCTGCAACTTTTCCAGTTCGGTCATGATGAGAGAACAACACACCCTTCAATAAAATTGAGGAAAAATTTTATTAGATTTATTTGATCGTTGTAATTTCTTTATGTAAATTTTTGTAAAATATTTTAATTTTGAGTATCCAAATGACTTTAGATCTTAATTTCATCAAATTTTTTATCAAAGCATACGAACTCATAACCATTAAATTAATTTTGAGAATAGCAATATGTCTGTTTTTAATTTTTATTCCAAGATTCATTGTGTAAATACATGCCTTGAAAAATGGTAGTTTATTACATTCAGTGGACAAGGTTTGAAACAAACTGACCAAAGAATGCTCATCGACTAAAGAATGCTCATCTCAGGATGCATTTTTCTTTTGATTCTTCCAACAAAATCCCCCCTGATCCAGATCCTTTTTCTCTACCAACTTCTGGTGGTCATGTCTTTAGCCTGATAGCCTAGATATTTTGTGGAGAAAGAGAAATCTGCCTTTGTTGAATGAAGGTTGGAGAAAAAAGGAAGGTTGGAGAAAAATGTAAATTTGAATGTTACAAATTAAGTAAATGTTAAGAACCTTCTCTAGTTCCCCCCTCTCATTTTTTATGAAGAATTTGGGAAAATGTTCATTTTAAAAAATTTTCAGTTTAGGTAGCATTTGGTCATTTTTTGAACTCGTATAAAAACCACATAAAGAAAAAAATATGTATCAATTTTGCTACAGGGCCTACATTTGTATAGGTTTTTTTTTCTTAATTATTTAGAAAAAATTTAAAACCTTTTAATAAGGATTATTATAAACATTTTAATTGTTTTATCAAACAGGAAAGGTTTTGTCGCATTGAAGATATTTTAACAAAGTAAATTTTGAATTGATTATTATGGATATTAAGAGTGAGATGGAAATTAAGGATGAACCCTTAGAAAGTTCAGGAAGATGTCAGAAACAATGGTCAAAGCTTTAGGAAAAAATTATGCGTTGGCAGAAATTCCGGTAAGGAAATTAATTTTTGTTTTCATAGTATTGCAGTAGTAGTATTTAGGGTATTATTTATATTTATTATTATTATTATTGCAATTATTATTATTATTATTATTATTATTATTATTATTATTATTATTATTATTATTATTATTATTATTATTATTATTAAAATTTATCTTTTCCACAGAAAGAAATAATTTACTCACTGATACATGTCAAAGATGAAATTGAAATAAAAGATGAGCCATTGACTTTTGAGGAAGAATATTTGGAGACTGATCAACATATTGAACAAATTTCTCAATTAGAAGAAAGTCTGGTAAGAATAGAGAATTAAAAGGTTGTTTTATTTGTGTTTCTTATGAATTTTAACTCTTGTAGGGAATTTATTATTTTCATAAATTATTATTTTATTGCTAGTGTGATAAAATTTTCTTTGACTTTTGTTTCCAAGTTAAAAGGCTGGTAATTTTTGTAGGTTTCTCAACCATTTCTTTGAAATCCTATAACTCCCTTCTGTTTCAAGATAAGACCCTTTTAAAATCGACAATCAGAGACAATTCGAGAGATTCCGAAATCAATTTTTTACAACCGTTTTTTGGGAAAAGTTTATTTGTTAATCTTATTTTTATCCACGAAAGCATACTTCCTCATAGTTCAAACCTTTTATTGCTTCAAATACCTTTCCTGTTAGTATAACCTATAGTTCTAAGCCATGGAGTTACGTCTTTCATCTTTCTAATAACATCTACAATTTCTTATCTATTTTTTTATATTCCTAAAAATTTTGATTCTTTTCCTTCTTTTCCAGTTAACTCCTTTCTTATTCTTTTTTCTGAGTTCATTGTTGCTCTTTGATACCTTTGGACAGGATTAAAACAAAACCTTGCAGGTTTTCTTATAGCTACAAACAATAAATGTAATTAAAAATAAATGTAAAGAAAACATTAAATGTATCATATCATCTACCTAGTTTTCCCAGATCGAGGGTGAGGTGCGCAACATATACCTGAAACAAAAAAGTAGTAGAAGAACATGATGTAAGTCGAAAGGAAACCCCCAACCCATACCTTTATGTGAGAGCTCGTTGGCAGTAGAAAAAAAAAACTGACCTAAGATTTATAAGACTGCGACGGATCTCACTGTGTATCTCGTCAATGTTAGGGTTTCATCCCTTAAACCAGACGGCCAACAACCATACCCACCTCTCTCCACTCTCCCTACCTACTTGCATCTTTCTTCTCGCATCTGCCACACTCACATTCCTTTTCATCAGACATTTCCATATTCACTTAATCGACCTTTTCTTTGGTCTTCCCAGCTGGTAAATTTCCCAGCACCCATTCATCACTTATGCATTCTCTTAAAAAACCGATTATCATTCCAACCTTTTCTCATTGTCCAAACCATCTTATTACACTCCCGTTTATTCTCTCACACCCTTTCACACCACCAAACTTCCTACCACATTCATTCCTCTCATTTTAAAAATTCTTCTCACACCAACAGATCCCTAAGATTGTCCAGCTGACAGATTTCATCACAGATTTATACCTCTTATTCCACACTATAGTTTTGCTACTATCATTAACATCAGTGCAACATACCTGCACGTTAAAAAAACCCTAGCGCCACTGAAAACTTAATTCCCTTTGTATTCCACCAAGAACTAATTGCACCAGCCACCTTTACTACCATTTACAACTTTCCTACACACTCTGCATCATTCATTCTCTTTTCATAACCTATATCTAAATATTCAAACTCAGATTACTTGCTCCAATTACCCACCATCCAACATGACTTCACAAAGCGGACTCTCCTCACTCACTACCATCACCTTCCTCTAATCTTCATTTTACTTTCAAATTCTCCTTTTACGCACTGTTTCCGGACCACTCTCCCAGCTTCTTTTCAAACCTCTTCAGATTCGTCTGCACAAAACCAAATCATTCGCGTACAATAAGCAGGGCACCGTCCACTCTCTTCCATTCTCTAACACCTTTTCATTACGCCCACCTATTTACAAAATTAAAATAACAAGGAGACAAACACATCCCTGGCCTCACTCCACTATTCCTCTCCATACGTTTTCATCTCTAATTATGCTTACACACGCCTTCATTTCGTCATACATATACATATATACATTACTTTTTATCCATTCAAAACCTATCACTAAGACCATATATTACTAACAATGCCACATAGCTTCCCTTTTAATCTGTTCATACGCCTGTTGCAGTCCATAAAACCTAAAATACAATTTATACTTCTCTCATTTTCTCACTCATTTGTTTCAATGTGAAAATTTGATCAACACAACATCCTCTACCTCTTCTAAATGCCACTTGTTCGTCGCCAATCAGTCACTTGACGCACTTTTTCAACCAAAATACCAGAATATATATTCAATAAACTAATTCTATAGTTCCTGCAGTTCCCCTTTCCTTAAATAAGGTTACTAATTGCTGCTTCTCGATTTCTTCTGAACTATACCCTTAATAAAGGCTTTGTTATATAACTTCCATATCCAGTCAATCACAATCTCGCCTTCATTCTTGACCATTTCTACGGTAATTCCATTTTACCTGCAGATTTATCATTCTTTAACTTTCTCAATCTACTTATTACCTCCTCCCACTAATTACCTTATCCCATAAATTCCTATTTCTTCTTAAACCTTCAAATCCACACACATTCATTATTACCATTTCAGTACTGCTAATATTATGCAGATTTTAAGTGTTCCTCCACACTCTCCTCACATCCATTTCATCAGTCATGAAAGTACCATCCTATTTCATTATTTTCTGAAGATTTCGCGTTTCTCTCCTTAAAATTTTGCTATTCCTCCAGAAGAGATTTCTATTCCCTTGTAAGTCCCCATTTCATTCCCTCCAAACTGTTCATTACCTTTGTTTTTCTTCTATTATAACCCCTTTTATTCTTTTCTTCTTTTCCTCCTTATATATTTCCATGCACCTTTCGAGACCTCGGCATTTGGCTTTTTAGCAGATTCCAACCAAGCCTCTTTTTTACTTTTTAATAAAAACAGCTTGAGATCTGATATTACCATCACCAACCCCCGCACTGATTTAGTCCATCACATACTTCAACATGTCTTTCTTCATCAACAAAAAATAAATCCTGCTCTTCACTTCAACACCATCTCTCGTAATAACTTATTGAATACTCTGTGTTCCGAAGAATGTATTACCTTTCACACATATTTCACTCCTCACAGAAGTCACCACATGCTATTAATTCTTTTTTACACGGTAATGCATGTGTAACAGGTTGTCCATACACTGTGTATATTACCTATCCAACATTTTAAGTTCGCCCAAAATTTATCAATCTAAAGCCTCCTACTCACCCCGTCCAACACTCATTCAGATTATCCCAGAAAGTCACACTCTCCTCCAACTTTACCCTCCGATGGACCATATGACACAAACACACATACCTTTCACCTTTAAAATTTAAATTTAATCATAAGAATTATAGTATTTAAGACCAACATATCTATGAAAGATGTAAGCAAACAGGACATTTATGAGAATCGCAACTGGCTTCTCTTCCCTCTCGTTCTTCTCCACTCAGCACACACACATTACACACCACACACACACACCACACACCACCACACACACACAACACACAACACACCAACACCAACACACACACACAACACCAACACACACACACACACACACACACAACACACCCACACACACACCACACACACACACACACACACACACACCACACACCACACCACACACACACACACACACACACACAACCACACACACACACACACCACACACACACGACACCACACACACACACCACACACGCACACGCACACGCACACGCACACGCACCCTCACACGCACACGCACACGCACACGCACACGCACACGCACACGCACACGCACACTCACACGCACACGCACACGCACACGCACACGCACACGCACACGCACACGCACACGCACACGCCCACGCACACGCACACGCACACGCACACGCACACGCACACGCACACGCACACTCACACTCCCACGCACACGCACCCGCACACGCACACGCCACCGCAAACTCAAACCCACCCCCCAAAACCCGGGCCCCCCCAACCAAAACCCGCCCAAAAAAAAACCCCCCCACGCACGCTTATTTAATCTTGTTCAGCCAAAAGCAAGCAATTCAAATTTAACATGGTCAAAATTTATGCCTTCTCGCCATTTATTCATCTAACATTCCATATACCCAGACGATTCCTACAGTTTCGCCGAAAGATAGAAGGTCGCTTGCTGCGGCTACAACCATCTCTGAGGCATGCATTAGCATTCCTAGCAAGAGATAAGTGGTAGTGAGTAAGTAGCCAACCCAACTACCACCGTCACATTAGTCGCCTTCTACGACACGCATAACAGACGCTGTGGGAATTCTTCCTCCCCCACACAGAGATATATGAAAAAGGCGTTGTCTGTAATAGTAATTGAATTATATATCTAAGATGAAAATTAGACCTAATTACACTAAATATGAGAATTAGAATTTGAGAGAATCAATAAATACCTTTTACTTTAAGAAGACGTCAAAAAGGAGATAGTCTATTTTACTAAACAACTACCACTTACTCTTGCTAGTTAATGCAATTTGCATGCTTTCGAAGATGGTCGTGACCACCGTAAGCAACCTTCTATCTTTCGACGAAAAACTGGTATGAATCGTCTGGATAAGGAATGTTTAAGAATATATTGGCGGTGATGGATCTAATGGTGAAATGTAAAATTTTGAATTGCCTGCTTTAGGCTAAACAAAGATTAAATGAAGCGTGGCGTGTGCGTGTTGCGTGTGCGTGTGCGTGTGCGTGTGCGTGTGCGTGTGCGTGTGGAAATTTAAGATTTACGTTGTGCGTGTGCGTGTGCGTGTGCCTGTGCGTGTGCGTGTGCGTGTGCGTGGTGCGTGTGCTGGCGTGTGCGTGTGCGTGTGCGTGTGCGTGTGCTGGCGAAACTTGTGCGTGTGCGGTGTGCGTCGTGCGTGTGCGGTGCGATAAATTTGTGCGTGTGCTTGTGCGTGTGCGTGGCGTGGGCGTGTTTGCGTGTGCGTGTGCGTGTGCCTGTGCGTGTGCGTGTGCGTGGTGTGTGTGTGTGTGTGTGTGTGTGTGTGCTGTGTGTTGTGTGTGTGTGTGTGCTGTGTGTGGTGTGTGTGTGTGTTGTTGTGTGTGTGTGTGTTGTGTGTGTGTGTGTGTGTGGTGTGTGTGTGTGTGTGTGTGTGTGTGATGTGTGTGTGTTGTGTGTGTGTGTGTGTGTGTTGTGTGTGTGTGTGTGTTTGTGTGTGTGTGGTGTATGGTGTGTGTGTGTGTGTGTGTGTGTGTGTGTGTTGTTGTGTGTTGTGCTGGAGTGGAGAAGAACGAGAGGGGAAGAGAAGCAGTTGCGATTCTCATAAAGTGGACACTGTGGCATAGAGCATGGTGGATTTTGTTTGTGTGAAGTACTAGAATTCTAATGATAAATTTAAGTTTTAAAAGGTCAAGGTTATGTTGTGTTGTTGACAATGGTCCATCTGGAGTAAATTGAGGAGAGTGTGACTTTCTGGGATTAATCTGAATGATGTGTGGACGGGTGTAGGAGCTTAGCATTGATAAATTTGGCGGACTTAATATGGTTGGATAGCGTAACCGAAAAAGGGTAGGTATAACATGTGCAAATGGGGTTACGGGAGAAAATGAGAATTATAGGAAGGTGATGACTCTGTGAGGAGTGAAAATATGTGTAAAGTAAACATTCTCGGACACAAGGTATTCAAAGTATACGAGAGTTGGGGTAGGTACAGTGGTATTGAAGTGAAAAGTGTTGAAATGAAGAAAGGACATGTTGAATTATGGATGAACCTTAAATCAGTAAGAGCGTTGGTTGATGGTAATATCAGAACATCAAACGTGTTTTATGTTAAAAAGTAAAAAAGAGACGTGGTTGAATGTGCTAAAAGTCAATACTGGGGTCTCGAAAAGTGCATGGAAATATATAAGGAAAAGAGCATGAAGAATAAAAATTGCATACTTAGGAGAAAAAAAAATAGGTAAATGAACAGTTTGGAAGGAGGATGAATGAGGATTTACAAGGGAATAGGAAGCTCTTCTGGAAGGAAATACAAAATTTTAAGGAGAGCAAAGCGAATCTTCAGAGAATAATAAATAGGATGGTGCTTTCGGAACTGATGAAATGGATGTGAGGAGAGTGTGGAGGGAACATCTCTAAAATCTGCATAATATTAGCAGTAATGAAATGGTAATAATGAATGTGTGTGGATTTGAAGGTTTAAGAAGAAATAGGAATTTATGGGATAAGGTAATTGGTAGAGAGGTGAGAATAGATTTGAGAGAGTGGAAAATTGAAAATCTGCGGCTTAGATGAAAAGTACCGTAGAAGAAATGGTCAAGAATGAAAGGCGAAATGTGAATTGACCTAACACTTAGTTATATAACAAGCCTTTATTAAAGGGTTATAGTCAGAAGGATTGGAGAAGAGCAGTAATAGTACCCTTATTTAAGGACAAGGGGGACTGCAGGAACTATAGAATTAGTTTATTGAATATATACTGGTATTTTGGTTGAAAAAGTGCGTCAAGTGACTGATGGACTGATTGGCGATGAACAAGTGGCATTTAGAAGAGGTAGAGGATGTGTTGATCAAATTTTCACATTGAAACAAATGAGTGAGAAAATGAGGAGAAAGGAATAAAATTGTATTTTAGGTTTTATGGGACTTGCCAACAGGCGATGGACAGGATTAAAAAGGGAAAGCTCATGTGCATGTGTTGGTGATATATGGTGTTAGTGATTAGGTTTTGAATGGGATCAAAAGTATGTATGTAATATGTATGACGATAATGAAGCGTGTGTAAGAATTAATGAGTTGAAAGCGTATGGTTTAATATTAATAGTGGAGTGAGGCAGGGATGTATTATGTCTCCTTGGTTATTTAATTTGTAAATGGGTGGGTGTGAAGGTGTTAGAGGAAATGGAAGAGAGTGAGGGTGACTTGCTTATGACGGCGGAATGATGTTGGTTTGTGAGACGAATCTGAGAGAGTTTTGAAAGAACTGGGAGAGTGGTCCGGAAAAGTGCCTGTAAAAGGAGGAATGAAAGTAAATTTGAAGATTAGAGGAAGGGAATGGTAGGGAGTGAGGAGAGTCCGCTGTGTTGAAGTACAAGTTGAATGGTGAGTAACTGGAGCAAGTATCTGAGTTTGAATATTAAGATATAGGTTGGATGAAAAGAGAAATGGATGATGCAGAGTGTGTAGGAAAGGTGTAAATGGTAGTAGGTTGCGCTGGTGCGCAATTAGTTTCCTTGGTTGAATACAAAGGGATTAAGTTTTCAGTGCGCTAGGGTTTTTTACGTGGCAGGTATGTTGCTACTGATGTTAATGAATAGTAGCAAAACGATAGTGTGGAAAAGAGGTATAAAATCCTGTAGTGAAATCTGTTCAGCTGGACAATCTTAGGATCTGTTAGGTGTGAAGAAGAATTTTTAAAATTGAGGAGATGAATGTTGGTAGGAGTTTGGTGTGGTGTTGAAGGGTGTGAGAGAATAAACGGAGTGTATAAGATGGTTTGGACCAAATGAGGAAGGATTGGATGATAATCGGTTTTTTAAGCGGATGTATAGTGGATGAGTGTGCTGGGAATCTACCAGCTGGGAGACCAAAGAAAAGCTCGATTAAGTGATAAAGGAATGTCTGATGAAAAGGAATGTGAGTGTGGCAGATGCGAAGAAAAAGTGCATAATAGGGGTGAATGGCGGGGGTTTGTGAGGTGGTATGGTTAGTGGGCCGTCTGTTTTAAGGGATGAACCCTACATTGACAGGATCCACATGAGAGTCCGTCGCAGTCTTATAAATCTTTAGGTCAAGTTTTTTTTCTATCTGCAACGAGCTCTCACATAAGGGGTATGATAGGGGTTTCCTTTTGACTTACGTCAGTTCTCTACTACTTTTTTGCTCCGGTTATATGTTGCGCTTCTGCACCCTCGATCTGGGAAACTAGGTAGATGATGATGATAAATATTTTAATTTATTTCATTTTATATTTTATTTTTAATTACATTTATTGCTTTGTTAAGCTATAAGAAAAACCTTGCAAGGTTTTTTTATCCTTAAGTCCAAAGGTATCAAAGGCAACAATGAACTCAGAAAAGAATAAGAAAGGAGTTTAAACTGGAAAAGAAGGAAAAGAATCAAAATTTTTAGGAATATAAAAAAATAGATAAGAAATTGCAGATGTTTTTAGAAAGATGAAAGACGTAACTCCATGGCTTAGAACTATAGGTTATACTAACAGGAAAGGTATTTGAAGCAATAAAAGGTTTGAACTATAAGGAAGTATGCCATCGTGGATAAAAATAAGATTAACAAATAAACTTTTCCCAAAAAACGGTTGTAAAAAATTGATTTCGGAATCTCTCGAATTGTCTCTGATTGTCGATTTTAAAAGGGTCTTATCTTGAAACAGAAGGGAGTTATAGGATTTCAAAGAAACGGTTGAGAAACCTACCAAAATACGACCCTTGTAACGGAAACAAAAGTCAAAGAAAATTTATCACACTAGCAATAAAATAATAATTTATGAAAATAACAAATTTCATATAAGAAAACTGTTCAAATTCATAAGAAACACAAATAAAACATTTTAATTCTCTATTCTTACCAGACTTTCTTCTAATTGAGAAATTTGTTCAATATGTGTTGATCAGTCTCCAAATATTCTTCCTCAAAAATCAATGGCTCATCTTTTATTTCAATTTCATCTTTGACATGTATCAGTGAGTAAATTATTTCTTTCTGTGGAAAAGATAAATTTGTAAATAATAATTACCAAAAATACTAATAAAAATAATAAAATAATAACAATAAAAAATAATAATAAAATAATGAATAAAATAATAATAATAATAATAATAATAACCTACTATTACTACTACAAATAATAATAAAACAAAAATTAATTCCTTACCGGAATTTCTTCCAACCATGAAATTTTTCCAAAGCTCTTGATTAATTGTTTCTGAAATCTTCGAACTTTCTAAAGAAGTTCATCCTTAATTTTCGGTTTCACTCTTAAATATCCATAATAATCAATTCAAAATTTGCTTTGTTAAAATATCTCAAAGAGACAAAACCTTTCCTGTTTGATAAAACAATTCAAATGTTTATAATAATCTTTATTGAAAGGTTCTTAATTTTTTCTAAATAATTAAGAAAAAAAAGCTATACAAATGTTAGGCCCTATAGCCGAAATGATCGAAACTTACTTTCCCGAATGATCCATATACGAGTTCAACATGAAAAGGATTTCGTATGCTACATCTCAACTGAAATTTTTTTTAAATGTCCTTTCCAATTCTTCAATAAAAAAAAAAAAAAGAGAGAGAGAGAGAGAGAGAACTAGAGAGATTCTTTACATTTACCCAATTTGTAACACCAAATTTACTTTTTTCTCCAACCTTCAAAAAAGGCAGATTTCTCTTTCTCCACAAAATATCTATGCTATCAGGCTAAAGACATGACATGGTAGGGAAAAGGTTAGGCTAGACTTAAGACATGACCACCAGAAGTTAGTAGAGAAAAAGGATATGGATTAGGATTATTTTTTTGGAAGAATAAAAAGAGATTCAGAATTAAATGCAGCCAGAAAAGAGCATTTTTTGGTCAGTTTGTTTCAAACCTTGTCCACTGAATGTAATAAACTACCATTTATACAGGCATGTATTTACGCAATGAATCTTTGAATAAAAATTAAAAAACAGACATATTGCTATTCTCAAAATTAATTTAATGGTTATGAGTTCCTATGCTTTGATAAAAAATTTGATTAAAATTAAGATCTAAAGTCATTTGGATACTCATAATTAAAATATTTTAAACAATTTCCATAAAGAAAGCACAAGGATCAAATAAATCTAATAAAATTTTTCCTCATTTTTATTGAAGGGTGTGTTGTTCTCTCATCATGACCGAACTGGAAAAGTTGCAGATGAAGAGAGGGAGGAGTACCTGAAGGGAAGGAGATAACTCCGTTGTTATAAAAAAAATGATTTATATATATTTTAAGTAAAAATGAGAGCAAAAATTTTATTGTCCCAAATTTTTTTTAAAACTTTACTAAATAAATAAATAAATAAAATTTCTTTGCAACTATTTTATGAGACTGAAATTGTTTGCTAATTAGGCTATATGAGATCACAAATAAATTAACATAGTAATGAGAGAATAGACTAAATAAATATAAATAGTGGTACTTTTATATTACATATCATTAGATATGAAAAAGATATTTATTAAATTTACACACTTTTTTTTTATATTTATGTTGGAATATATATATATATATATATAATATATATTATATATATATTTTTATATATATATATATATAATATATATATATATATATATATATATATATATATATATATATATATAATATATATATATATATATAATATAGTAATATATATATATATAATATATATATATATATATATAGTATATATATATAATATATATTATATATATAGTATATATATATATAATATATATATATATATATATTTATATTATATATATATATATATATTATAATAATATTTATATATACTATATATATATATAATTTTTTTATTTCAAATATATATATATAACCAATCTATAATTGATATATATATATATATATATATATATATATATAAATATATATATATATTAAAGGAGGGTTGGCAATACCGAAAGCTTACGGGCTCTACTATTTTAGAGGACTATTCTTAGTATGTAAAAATTAACTACTAACTTGTAGTTGCTCAACATTATCCTAGGCTTTTATTAATATATATATAATATATTAATAATATATATATATAATATATATATATATATATATATATATATATATATATATATATATAATATATATATAATATATATATATAATATAATATATATATATATATATATATATATATATATATATATTAGAGATGTACCGATACAAGAAAAGAGGCCGATAGATACCGATACTCTATTTTTGTAGGTGCCGATACCGTTACCGATACCTTATATTTAATTAATATAATAAATACACAGTTATAAGATAGAACATTTTATTGTACTGCCTAGGCAACTTAGGATTGTATTCCCTGTACCAACTTTTTCTAATTAAGATAAATTTTCTTCGCTTTCGTAATTGAACTACTATATTTTTATAAATTAAAATAGTTTTTTAAACTGATTATAAATTGCAAAATATATAATATTTAATAACTTTTTTTATGTTTGTGTTTATTTCAAAAATATTCCATTTCCATTTTCAGTAAGTATTAAAACAAAGTTTAGCCTACTAGCTTTATGTTTTAACATGATTATAATTTACAAGAGATTCTTTAACTGCTACAATATAAAGAATAAAAACCAATGAAAGAGACCTCAATTAATCAGCTGAAAAGGGAAAAAAAACCAAAAAAAAATAAAAAAGCGCTATTTCAAGATCACCTAAGAATATTACTCCTTAAGATAAAGATAAGATAGATATTCAAATACTCAAATTCAAAAATTCTCAAATTATGATTGCAAAAACATTAGCTTTCACTAGTTAGTATATGGCGAGAGCCTGTTCCTTTTTGGGTGTTTACATTCCACCTTACACTAAAAAACGCTCGCTCTCGACTGATGAAGAAGGTGCTGATAATTATATTTGCTTGGAAGCACTGATAATAATGGAAACCTTAGCCCATTTTCATGCCACCACATGAAAGGATTCTTTTCTGTAGGCAGCATCTCCATATTTTCATACAGCCTCATCTCCTCTTCAGAGATTTGCAATTTGAATTATCTTTCTCTTGATAACTGGTCTTTTCAGTTTTACGATGAGGTTCCTTTGGTGTGATTTCCTTTGAAGGTGAATGAAGCGGTCAATGCAATTCGGCCATGAACTTATCAAAGTATTCTAACATATCAAAATCCTCTTCATCTTCAGTTGGTTTATTTGCTGAAAAGCCACCATCTAGTCACTATCAGTGCTTTGTGCCAGGGGTTGCTGATAAGGCGGCTTCCATTTCTTGTGAATCTTTTTTTTTTTGTACGCGAGCAAGCTCCTCGGATATGCTATTTAAATGCATTTGAAGTGCTCACCGTCGGAGATGAACATTCTTTGGGGTTTCAAGTTACTTAGGAATTCCTTATTGAAACCTTTTTAATATCGAAACTAGGTTAATTAAATAATGAAAAAAATAGATTTATTTGTGTTTCTTTCTATTTTTTATGTTTTTTATGCAGATTCCAAATATGTTTTAGTTTTTCTCTAGCATCGACCGTTGTTATGTTACGACGGCATAAATTAAATATGGCATCTCTCATTTTGTTGGGTTTTACTGACATCGTGCTGAGTAAAAAAGTCACTTGCCATTAATGTTTTTATTGGCGGTTTGCATGCTTTAAGAACTGATATATATATAATATATTATATATATATAATAATATATATATATATATATATATAAATATATATATATATATTATATATAATTATATATATATATATATGATACCGTATCAGGGTTTCACACTAAAATTTGAATTTTGATTCCTGGACTTTCCTGACTTTTCCCTGACAAATCGTGCAAATTTTCCCTGACCAGCGTGTTCGTAATTTTGGGGTATAAAATATCTATTAATTATATTGCAGCCTATTTACTCAGTTCATACATTAAATTATTGAAAAACTTACTTTAGAAATTGTTCATCATCATGGATGAATTTTAAAAAAAATTTTTTTTTTGTGAGTAATAAGCCTATACCCTTACCCATAGCCGTCCAAAGCACTCCTTTTTTTATTTTTTCAAAAGAAAAACAGTTTTATTTATACAAAAGAAAATAAATAATATAGTTTACATTAATAGCCTAGGTTAATAGCGTCCACTGTGAATCACAAAAGTTCTAAGTGGGGAGATTTAGATTAACTTTTTTTTCAACATTTGAATTTTTTGATTTTATAGCGTCTTCTTCGTTAAAGCTTTCAGTTTTAACATCGTTCTCTGCTCTTCAGTTTATTGATCTGTATGGATAATATTCTTTTTCAACCTTTTTATTTTCTTCTTTTTTTCTGTTTTGATCTTTGAGATGTTCTTCATATCTCCTTATGGGCAGCTCTTACATTTGTCAACATTTTTTGAGTGATAGGAACTTTTATGAATACTTTCATGAGATCTCATAGCATTTTGCACTGTCTTTGAGAAATCAGACTATGTTTCTTTCAGATTCTCCACTTAAATTGCTTAATTTACAGAAAACCCTCCTTCCACTGTCGCATTTCCATGCGAAAATATCAGTCCTATTTAATAATTTGCCACAATTCGCATAACATTGATTCTCAGGTGCTATAGAAGAAAAAAAACTCATCAAGTCTCTTAGAAGGACAATCACCATCCAAAAATATTTTGAATTTTAATTCATGGGTAGAATGAGCTTCACTGCAAAGTAGAGTATAGTGGCTTTTTTCTTCTCAGAACAGAATCGTGGATTCAGTTATTGGTTGTACAAGCCTCTAGCAATAAAATTCAAAATCTTTGTTTCCCTGTGTTCTGGGCTGATGAAAAAACTATACTAGCGATCCAATGATGAGACCATTGACAGGCTTGTACTTCAGAGGGATATCTTTCTAATATCTTTTCTGTCATTTTGATTTGCACAGTCTGGCATTCAAGTTTGTCATGTAAATCTAATGCAAAAAGGTAGGGGTTGGTTGTAGCAGGCATTTTACTGGACTTAAGAAAATCTTTCCATAATATTAAGTACGAGACATTGTAAATCTGTGAACACAACCACCTGATAAACTGTGGTTTCAGTTTGACGTCCAACCACTGTCGTTAAAGTTAGGCTTTTTTTTTGCTTGAAGTCTTTATAAATAAATATTAAATACCTTCAACTGCACAAAAATCAAAAATCACTTCGTCAAACCTCAAAAAAAAAAACACCTCAAAAAGTATAATTCCCTAAAAAGAAAAAGATATAAACAGATTAAGTCATAAGTCATACAGTCTAAAACACATCCATATACCAATCACCTTCAATCGGAAGGATGAACTTGGAACAACCTCTACGAACAGAATAGGAAGAATAGTAGGTAATAGTGAACTAAAAATAGAAAGAAACAGGATAGAAGTAGATTTATGGAATGTCATTCCTCGCCCATCCTTTTCATTCACTTATCAAATACATCTCTCATTCCACAATTATACAGTAAGAAAAAAAAAATATATCAAAAATATGTAACATGGTCCATGGATCATTCTTCATATGTTTGGAAATTTTAAAATTTCCCTGACTTTTTATGACTTTTTTGGAATTTCCCTGACTTTCAGCATATCTTAAAACGTTTCCCTGACTTTCCCTGACCAATTTTTTTTTTTTCCTGACTTTCCCTGACTTTCCAGAAAGTGTGAACCCTGGATAGGGCATTATTTTTACAGCACTTTAATAATCATTTTCAAATAAAATAGGTCACTTTCTAAGAGCATTTTAACTATTTTTACCCTCATTTCCAAATGGGATAGGGCACTATTGGAGAAATGTGACATAAACAGTATTTAACTAAATTCTAGTGCAATGATATAATTGAAGGTGAGGTATTAAACTTAAATAACTTTCTCAATTTTACTAATTCCATTAATAATATAATGAACAGTTATAAAATGCAAGAAACAGTGTTAAAACATTGGCAGATTCATTTTGTTATGTGTGTGAATATTATGTTAGTTCTAAGCACATTTCCACCAAAATTGCGAAGGGAACCAAGTATTGGATAGCATACAGGCTCTACTTTGGTATGCTTATTGGTGACTAAGATAAGCGCTGGGCACTTCATTATATGTGGAAGCTATAAAACAACCCTAGAAGGATGGCTAAGAGGAACAAGAAAAGCAATGCCTTTGGCTATTCCCAGAATATGGCGAGAGCCAACGACTCAATATGATGACTGCTACTTCTGCATGGTGGATATTACAAAATATGGAAAAGGTAAAGGAAGGCAATCTCTTTCATACCCAGATATTCCCTCATCCAGAGCCCCAGTTCCTCATAATGAAAACTACCCTATACCTTCACCACCCCTTCTGTAAGTAAAATTGTTTTATGACAAGTCCATGACATAAAAAAGAAGAAACGTATGTTTCTGCAAATATATGTAGCAGCTTCTTTTATATATATATATATATATATATATTATAAAAACGGTTTTTATTTATATATTATATATATATAGTATATATATTATATATATATATATATATATAATACTCGTCAAATATAACGCACCACTAGGTTAAATGTCACTGCGTCTGGGGTATAATCGAGCGAGGGATCATCACGTACGAAGCGACTCCGATAAACATAGAAAGGATAGTGCGTCAACTGTCAAGAGATCAGTGCGTAAAGATAACAACATTCCACGCCGAAGGACACGGGTACCGGGCACTTGGTCGACGGTTCGGTGTAGCGCACACAACGATTGCACGGGTAGTCCAACGATACCAGGAAACCCTGACACATGATCGCCGGCGAGGACAAGGTAGGCCCAGGGCCACGACAACCGTGGGAAAGACTGATTTATACGTCTGCGAGCAATACGAGAGCGCCACACAACGCTCGACATTCTGCAGATACAGCTAGGCGATGGTACACGCCACCAAAACTTAGTGAAATTACCAGTGCGTCGCGCGCTTGCAGAACATAATTACCGGCCCCTGAGGCCTTGCAAGGTCCACCGCCACACCACGCACATCGAAAGGCAGCACTGGCATTGCTCCGAGAACACATCCATTGGACGGTCGACGATTGGGCAAAGGTGCTCTTTACGGACGAGTCGAGAGTGTCTCTGTACGCCTCGGACAGGCGTGCTAGAGTATACCGACGACCGACGGAGAGGTTCGCGCAATGCAATGTGCTGCAGGTGCCGCCGTTTGGAGGTGGGTCGGTTATGGTCTGGGGAGGCATCTCTTTATCGGGAACTACGGAGTTGCACACCTTCGATGGAGGCACTCCTACATCCTCGAACCATATGGACCCCTACATCGGTGACTCTTTCACCCATGCAGGACAATGCAAGACCACACAAGCCCAATTTGTGAACGACTACCTTAGGACGGGTCAAATTAGGCGTTGGAGGGGCCAGCATATAGTCCGGACTTCAAATTAAGGCGTTGGAGTGGCCAGCATCCTGAAACGTCGGACCCTCCCGGACCTGCGACAGGCACTGCACGACGTATGGGATCGAATCAGTGTCGAAGACATTCGCCCACTCATCGAGAGCATGCCAGGACGGTGTCAGGCAGTCATCCGTGCCAGAGGGGGTCATACACGGTATTGAAAC
>JABUQX010101343.1:0-25000 GCA_015478945.1 Trachelipus rathkii | reverse complement strand
CGACACTTTGCTTTCAATTTTCTGAGGAAGCAAATTTCCACATCGTTCACTTTGGAACTTAAACTCTTGCTCGAATTATAAAGTCTTTTTAAATTTAACAACCTCATAAATGCTTCCACTAAATGTTTTTAAATAACAAAATCGTAACCATACCTAAAAGTTATGGTAAAGAAGGTCCCCCCCCCCGAAAAAATATGAAAATTTATGTAATAAATTTTCTTCCTACGTAATGATAATTACATCTATTATTTAAAAACCAAATCCTAAATCATTTGAAAACTATTATACATAATTTACACATATAAATAATTACATAAAAGAAAACAACACTCCTCCCTTCAAACATCCAATGAAAGTCCTTCCTTCCATAATCGCATTTTCAAGTCCTTGGGCATTTAATTATTTAAAAAAAAAAAAAATAATTAAGCATGATTAAAACACTTCAAATCCACTTATCAGATATCCCGAAGAACATCCCTTGGAAAAGCATGCAGAGAAAAACACCCAAAAAGAACCTATGAAACGGAATTAAGAGCAGGAAGCTTCGTTATTCAAAGAAGAGTTATGATCGGAACGATCATGTATAGGAGTACTGTGCGAGATTTGAAACCTCTTGTTAGAACGTAAACTATATTTACACAAAACAAACAAAAAAAAAAACATTAATTGAAAATTTCCTACCGATTTTCCCTTTAGAAAAATGCGAAAATCGTTAACCTATTTAAAACACAGAACTGGTTCAACTTCTCCAATACCGGGATCAAAAACCCGATTTTGGTCATCCGAAAAACTACTTATATTTACTCGTAAGTGAATTATGAAAGGTTCATTCTTACCTACCGTTATAATTCTTTGAAAAACATGGAAACTTGCATAAGGTTCATTGAACCCTTGGTACCTGTGCTCGTACCAAACTTCAGAAGAAATTATCTGGCTAGGACAAAGTTGATTCATCCTACTATCTACTACCTTTCCGTTCGAAAAATTTAACCTAATATTAAGAAAGCAAATATATACAAAATTAAAACTATTTTGATCGATTCGATCCAACCTTAATTTATATTGATAACAAACTTTACTCGGACTGAGTTTGTTACGAGCTTTAGAAAACTCAATAACTTCGCAATCTTTCTTTGTAGTACAATGAATATTGTCGTCAAGTGAAAGACTAGGAATGGAATTTAAATTGGGGTTGGATATGTGGCTCTTAGCAAGCTTTATCTCTACATCATTAAACCGATAAAACCTGTAAGCTAAATCATAATTTAAAGCAAACGTATTTGTGAATGATGAATACTGAAAACAGGACTTATTAAACAAGTCAGTAGTACTTCTACTTAGGAAGTTTATTTTACATTCGACTAAAGTCAGCTTTTTGTTTACACACTTACCTATAACTGCTTTAAAATCTTTGAATATTTTCATTGTGCCACATAAATTCATTTGAGTTGAACAACAACTTACCTCGGTACGAGGAAACGAAGTTTTATGAGAAAGATAATCCTTTTCAGAAGGATCGACTTGACAAACTATACTACTTTCAAACGCTGCGGGTGCCTTTTCAAGGTTGATTAGAACATCACAAGGCCGATGATTTCTACCTTTTATTGAAAATCCTGCATATATTCACTATCTTCATATTGCCGATCTGAGGAATTGGATGCTTCGTCAGATCCTTGAAAATAATATGATCGTTCTAAAACGTCATCTTCGTCAATATTATATTCCATATTTGAGGAAATACTATCATATGGATCACTACAAGAAGATATATGAAAACTATTTGCATCTGCAAAATGATTAGAAGGCACATTCTGACCTTGAAGATTAAAACAATTTTCACGACTTTCGTGAACTGTAGAAACAGTATTTGTACAAGGATTATCTCTACTTACAGAGAAACTTAAAGATTGCTCATGCGGAGACAAATTTGAAACATAATCTGGGTCCAAATGAAGGATTTGATTTATAATATCTTCACCTGCATATTTTAGTGAATGAGGAGAAATATCGCGACTTCGAGTCGTCTGACTACGAGAAGGAAAATTAAGATCACGAGAATGAGGTTGTAATTCATTATCGTCATGATGACTAACAAAAGAATTGGACTCATGCGATAGTTTCGCTGGGCGGAATGCAGAATTATCATAAAAATTTTGCGCATGGCGCGTATTCATAGCACAGTTATCCCGTCTAGACTGCAAAAAATTCGAACTTTCATCGTGAATTTCGTCTTCACGGACTCCATATTTGGCATTTATACTACTCACATTTGAGTTTGAAAAATAATTTGGGTCTAAAGAATCGACCTGAGATACGTGATGACGTTCATTATTTTGAAACGAGCTCGGAGACTGATACTTAACTATTCTATCTCCGGGAGTTTGAGGAGAATTCCTACCTGAAAATACCTGCCTATTCTGGACATTAGTATTATATTTATTACCCTTAGGATGCATATTTGACGAATCCTGACAAAAATTTACCTGTGAATGATGCTTACGGTCGCTCTGACCTTGTGTGAACCTTTGTTTAGAACCTCTAGAAAACGAAGAATTAGAATGAACATTATTTTGATTACGAGAATATCTCTCTCGCTCTTGAGGAGTTATAAACTTTACCCTATTCAAACTTTGAGGGGAAAAAGGATTCCAAATAGTATTCATGCAGTTTCTTTGAGAACCGCGCAAATGTTGGGCAAAACACAATGAACAAAAATGGTCATAGATGCACTCAGAAGTATAGTGACCATGACATTCGCACCTCTTGCAAAAGACGTTACTTCGTGAGTCTTGACGTCTCGGAGACGGAGACGGAGACGAAAAAGATTGATTTGAAAAAGTATTTTCGGCAGGATAAGCCTGATGAGACGATTGTGACAACTCATTTTCTTCAGATTGAGTTGTATATACTGGAAAAGCATTATTAAAATTAGACGTCTTCCCCGAAGCTGATGCCACCTTACCACTGTTAATAACTTGGCTCTTCTTTAGATAGCTTTGTATCTGTTGCGGTATCGAATTAGAAATGGAGAATTCCTCATTCAGAATCCTCTGGAACTGTGGCTTAGCATTTATATATAATGTAGAGAATAATAACAACCTACGTTGTTCCGGGGTAAAATCCACTCCATGCAACGTCGAAGATGAATCGAGAAATAACTGTAATGCCTTTTGAGACTCTGTAAGGTACTCAGGGAGTGAATGGTGTGCGTTCCACCTCACGTCAATAAAATCTTTAAAGGCCTCGAAAGAGCTCTTAGAATTAATGGGGTCCAGGCATAACGACAAATCAGTCTTGAACTGAATCCAAGAAGTAGCCTGAAACAATTCCGGAGTTGATAATATAAGTGCTGAAACATTACCTTCTTTGTGAGAAAGGAAACGGGTATAAGCTCTCAGTTTCTCTGAATCAGTGCTGATTCCTTCGTCCGCGAAATAAAGTTCAATAGCAGCGAACCATGAATTTAGACCTTGGGCTCGCCAACAGTCGTCCTATTAGCCCTATCAAAATCGGAATGTGGGACGCGAGTGCGTCAATCTGTCAATATTTAATGTGGGCCTAGACATATTCTCGGAATTTGAAACACTAGAAGAAGAAATATTCTGTGAAATATTACTCGGCTGTTGCCCCCCACCACTAGTGGGTGGAATCTCCTTATTATCGTCGTTTAAAAACACGGTATCTTCCTCCGTATCAGAAGGCATTAAAACAAAATGAAACACTTTAAAAAGGGATACAGAAATGGGACAACGGAAAAAAGTAGAAAAAAAAAAAAAGACGAAAAAAAAAAAAAAAAAATTCAAAACAAAAAAAAAAAAAAAAAAAAATAACGAATATGACAAAACTACGACTCACAAAATGAATGAAAAAAAAAAAAAAAAAAAAAAAAACGAGAAAAAAAAAAAATTATTTATTATTACACAAAAATAAAAAAAAAAAAAAAAAAAAAAAAATAAACCAAATTTTAATGCACAATAGACACCGACTTACAGGATTGCTTCTCTTCCAAACAATGTTCCTCTGGACATCTTACATGTCGACATGAGATTGTTAATAATCCTCGAGGACTTAGCCTCGTTAATCTCATGCAATAATTTAAATAAAAGAAAATAAATAAATATTTAAAAAAAATAATCGAGAAAGAAAAAAAAAAGATAACTAAATAAATAAGTAAAATGCCTTGCTATTGTATGCCTGTAAACCCGCCTCTTGCGTGAGACTCTTCCTAAAAATTTCTTCTGAAACTGTTTATTTGTAAGTTACTGTAAAGAAGGGAGAGTAAATGAAGCACTTTTCATCAAATATCTTGAACAGAGTTTTGTTTCTTTTTCTTTCTCAACTTTCTTTCTTCCTTAAAACACATAAATATTTGTTAATTTTCAGCAATAAAATGAATATTTATTATAATTTATCTATTTAACAATAATATATTACAATATAATAAATACATATATCATATATATACACTATATATATATACATAATATATATATATATATATATATATATAAAAGAAATATAATAAACGGGATAAATAAATTACAGAATTATATAGTAATGTTTCAATCCTGCCTTTTAACGTGCGTTAAAATATTATAAAAAACAAAAAAAACAATCAACAATCATAAAATTCACGCGCTCACGGTGACTAATGTGAATTAAAAACTGATACAAAAAAACTAAAAAAAAAATACACACACTGCAGTCTCTTCCACACTCTTTCTCTATCATCCACACAGAGAGATGGCGTCGAAGAGAAATTATGCTGCAGTCAATATAAGGTTCTAAAAATAATCTGCTACTTTTCTTTTCTAAAATAGCCTACTACTTTTCTTTTCAAAAATAGTCTACTACTTTTCTTTCTGTAAATTTTATTTGGTGAGAACTTCGCAGAAAATCGAACAGTAATTTCTTGTGTGAGGGGTCGGTGCGTGGAAGACTTTGTACCACTATTCTATTTCCGGAGACGCACAGAAGACAAATTTTTACTCTCCGTAGAAAACTTTTATTCAACAAAAAAAAAAAAATATTCAGACCGACAAACAGTTCACACACAGACAATTACGCCTCAAGATATACATTCATAACTGTATATAAAAGAAGACAAATAATAATAATAATAATAATAATAATAATAATATAATTATTATTATTACTATTATTAATAATATATTAAATTTTTAATCAAATAAATAAATAAATAAACATATGACTATTTATTACTGTAATAGGCTTGAATAAAAAGAGACAAAAAAAAATCTTTTAAAACAAAGTCAGTTATAACTGGAAATACTGCACGAGAAAACCCCGTTATAAGATCTCTTTACCGTTATTCAACTTCTATTAAACAAACTACGCAGCTGTGAAATCCCATGAACTTGATAGCCTCGAACATGAAATATTTAACATATGATTGTTGCGCAGTAAAGAAATATATTACAAGTTGTATACATTAACGCAAAAAAAAAAAAATTACTTTAAATATATATATAGATATATATAAAATATATATATATATAAAATATATATTATATATATATATATATATATATATATATATATATATATATATATATATATATATATAATAATAACTTAAATAAATATTCAAGTTTCTTGAGAAAAAATTACGAACTATATTATATCAAAAATAAAAAAAAATTATTCTAGAACATATGACAGAAACGGAGCCGTTGTGAGGCTACTTCAAATACGTCACAAAAGTAAAGGATGCGCGCACCAATCACAGCTAAGAAAATTACAGCAATAAAAAGCCTATGATAAATTTCAGAAAATAAATAATAAATAATTTTATAAATTATTATAAATATATTTTAAATACCTTTTATCTTTAACAACAAGAAAAAGAAGAAACAAAAAAATGTAATGTCACCTACTTATCCGATATTTTTACCAAATATACTGTATATGAGTTCCCCAAAAACAAAACATCCGCATTGCGTATATGAAGGAGAAATTGCGTCGCAGCAAAAATGGTCCACTCTTGATGACCAAGATGGCTTCCAAATTTGAATCAAAAATGCTGTAGGCTTCACTATAGAAGTAGAATAAAGATTACTTGTAGAACGGTCGCCTCAAAAATATAAGAAAAATCTTGAATAGATGAATTTTTCCCAGGGTACTCTTCTTCGTACCAGACCAGATTTTCTAAATAAATAATCAAATCAAAAGAGTATGTAAGACCAAATATCTGTCCTGTCACCGTCGAACATTCTTTGCAACCCTTTTTACCTTCCAGCTGGGTTGTGCTTTTTAAATCTTGACTCGTGTTTGACCTAATGGTAGCATCTAATTCGCCCTTAGAAGTGCAGCAAATAATGGTCTTTTTATTTTTAATATTCAGATTAAAAATCTTCGAGAGGATGTTGGTAGATAAAGAATGATGTGATCAAAAACACTAGGATCATTTGCTGTACGAAAATTCTTTAAATTTTTACTTTGTAAAAATAGTAATAAAAATATTATCATATTCCTTATTTCATTATCCAACAAAACCAACATATAATAAATATTCATATAATAATTTATGTCCTTTTCATCTATTTACAGTTTTAATATAAATATATTAAACATATAGTAGAGCATCTGGTCAAAATATTTCTGAAAATAGTAATCCTTTATATTAAATAAAATCTTCTTAAAAATACATACGAGTATTCTTCCTTAATAAATGACAATAAATATTATTGCAAGTAGTTAATAAATTATGAGAATTAAAATGTTTCAATGGAATGAAATAGAGCTACGGCGTGAGAGCTTCAAAAACATAGACTATGCGCACTAAGTTCCTAAGTGAGATAAATATTTCAATGTTAATCAAATCGTTACCTGGTAATGTAAAATATATATATATTCTTGTTCGCTTGTGAACAAATAGGCATTTAGACAAGTATCAAAACTCATACAGGAGCAAAAATATAAGAAATAATCTACTCTTCTTGTGTAGAACGACAAATGTAAATCTTCAATAGTATAGTACCTATACTATGATACAGCCTTTTCAATGGCTTTAGCACTACGTTGCGGAGGAAATCTCAAATCAATAGAGAAAAATATAATAATGCCTTTTAAAAGAATTTTCTTCTCAAAATTCTTTTAATAAATAACTTTAAAATAATCACTGTCACTTTATAAAAATATAAATCACAATTAAAATGATACACAGGTAATTTTAAATCTCACTTTTTATATAATAAACAGCGCACACTGTAACACTGCTACTCAACACCGAAGTCCAAGCTCTACTCCTCGCCACTTTGCTTTCAATTTTCTGTGGAAGCAAATTTTCACATCGTTCACATTGGAACTCAAAATTCTTGCTCGAATCACAAAGTCTTTTTAAAATTTAATAATCTCATAAATTCTTCCACTAAATGTTTTTAAATAAAACAAAATCGTAACCATACTTAAAATGGTAAATATATATATATATATATATATATTATATATATATTATATATATATATTATAATATCTTATATATATATATATATATATATATATATATATATATATATATAGTATATATATATATATATATTATATATATATATATATATATATTATATATATATATATATATATATATATATCATATATATATATATATATATATATATATATCTATATTATTATACTATATATATATACCTACTTACTTCATAATCAACTGTAATTTTAATTTTCTGTGACTGTGAAGCCTTTATTATTAATTATAAATGTTCTTTCTAATTTTATTACTGTTATTTTATACGAGAAAACTTGTTTAATATTAATTAAATCCGAGTAGTAATACGGTTATAGAGGGAAATAACAATAAGGCACAATTCTTTATAAAGAAAAATGTTCGAAATACATGCAATCGATCATGTATATGGAAGTGGATGCTGTATAACAGACAATCAATACAAATAGATCTTGCTCCAATGGAAAATGACATAAGAGTAGACAACGAGGAGAGTGACGATATAGTTGAAGAAAACGATGTGCGTCGATCTAGCCGTGTTAAAAGTATGTATGACGATAGTGAGTGGATTGGTAAGAGGGATGAATGTTATATTATTTGTGGTGCTACTTATATATATTGGTATTATTAATTTGTATTGATTGATCTAGCTTTAGAACTGAGTATTATGTTCAGTCTATTGATAGATTCTGTACTGTATAGACTTTTAAATTTAGTTGAATAAAGCCTACGTTCTTGACAGACTTCGGTTATTACAATTTATTCAACTAAGAATAAACAGAGTCGAAAGTGATTGGTTTAATATTAATAGGGGAGTGAGGCAAGGATGTGTTATGTCTCCTTGGTTACTCAATTTGTATATGGATAGGGTTATGAAAGAATTAAAGGTGGGGGTGGCAGGGGATTGGTGATAGAATGATGGAGAATGGAAGGAGTGGAGAGTGCCCTTCCTATTATATGCGGATGATTTGGTTTTGTTTGGCAAATCTGAAGAGAGTTTCAGAGGATTGGTAGAGATATTTGGCAGGGTGTGTAAAAGGAAATGTTTGAAAGTAAACATAGATAAGAGTAAGGTTATGGTTGTGAAGTGAGGAGAGTCTCGGTGGGGAAGTTTATGTTGAGGTGGGGGAAACTGGAACAAGTGTCCGAGTTTAAATATTTAGGATATATATTGGATGAAAAGGGAACGGATGATGCAGAGTGTAGCAAGAAAGTTGTGAATGCAGGAAAGGCGTGCAGTTAAAACGTTGGTGGATGTAAAAGGACTAAGTTTGAGTGCCCTATGGCCTTACATGAGGTTGTGTTACAGTTTATTATAGTAGTGAGACTGTGGTCTGGAATAAGAGGTATAGGATCTAAAGTTTCATGTGTGTTCAAATGGACAGTCTTAGGGGCGTGTTAGGTGTGAGAAGAATTTATAAAATGAGGAATGAACGTATTAGAGAGTTGTAGGATGTGAAGAAAGGGGTAAATGAGAGAATAAATGAAAGTAAGTTGAGATTGTTTGGTCTTGTGGAAAGGATGGATGATAGTCGGTTGGTTAAGGGAATTATAGTGGCGAATGTGCTTGGGAATCGACCGGCTGGGAGAAGGAAGAAAAAGTGGATTGAGTCAGTAAAGGAATGCCTGGGGAGATAAATGTGAGTTTGGCAGAGGCGAGAAAAAGGTGCATAATAGGAGTGAATGGGCGGGTTTTGTGAGGGGGTATGGTTTTGACCCACCTGGGCCAAGGGATAAACCCCACGTTGACGAGATGCCATAATGAGGGTTCGTCGCGGTTCCGTGAAACTTTAAGGGGTGGATTTTCTGGACTGCGACGAGTTACTCACTAAAAGGTACTAAAATAGTGGTATCGGCTTGGGCCTCTTCTTTTACCTGGCGGTCAAATAATTCTTCTACTACTTTTCTGTTTTTGGGGTGCATCGCCTCTCACGCACAACCTTTACCCCACTCTGGGGGAGAGGTGGGTGGATGATATATTATATATATATATATATACTATTTTATATTATTATTATATACTATATATTATATATATATATACTACTACTATATTAATATAATATATATATTTATATATATATATATATATATAACTTTATATTATTATTGTAAATGTTTTGGTAGTTTTAACTTCAAATTATTTAATTACCTTTATGCGAGGGACATAATCCTTCCTTCGAATATGTACTCCAATAAACGTAATATTTGATTCATTATGCGTCTGTTTGAAAGTTTTGTGGATTTCATCCAGCCAAGATTGAACCTAAATGAATAAAAGTACGATTTAAGTTTTCAGAATATATGCACTAGTGAGCAAATAAAAAATTGACCCGCCACTCACGTTTCACTTTGAATAAATTTAACTATTTCATAAGGAACTACATTACATTATATATACGATATGAAAGGTTACATCATTCCCACTAAAATGAGGCTGTTTCAGCGATATTACAAACCTTACTTAGAAGGGTAAGGCTGGAAAATGTGGAAACGAAAGTAAAAGGGGACCAAGGAAATTTTTTATTAAAAAAAAAAAAAAAAAAAAATAAATTAAAAACAATTTTTTTTCTTAATAACTTGAGTTACCTCCCCGTGCCCTAATAACTATTTTTATCCGCTTTCTCGTGAGCTTGATCAACATAACAAAAAACGTCATGTTAAATATTCTCCCACTCTACTTCGATCGCCGTCTTAATGTTTCGTAGTAACGTAGGAACAAGAATTCCTACCAGCACCATTCTTTTCAGTCGTCCCACAGATTCAGGATGAAGTTCATGTTGGGACTGCGTGCCGAACATTGCTTGAGCGAGAAACCGACATATTCGAGGCACTGACATACTGTATTTTTGTACATTAGCACTAATTCGTCGCCGACAAAACCTATCTAATGCAGGACATTGTTTACAAAAATCTCATCGATGTACAGGTGTATCGTCATACCTCTAGTGCAAGGTCTATCATTCGTTTATCACTCTGCCAAACAATAAAGACTAGGTTGGTCTTGCCTTATAACGAAATTCAAGACCATATCATATATTGACCCCCGCCGGAGCTGCTATTGCAGTTGCACACCACTGAGGTGAGGGTTAAACAAATACCTCAATAGGATGAAACGGTTATCTTGTGCTGTTATTGACCAACCCCATACCAATCTTGTTATCTTAATGTATTTACCAGTCTTCACAAACCTGAAAAAGCGATGGCGGACCTCTGAGTGGCCTAAATTTTATTTTCTAACCATAACAATTTGGCTAAACCCTGTGCGATGAAGGGAAATAATTTGGCCGATTTCAGTCGACTTCTGGTCCCTACAACGGGGCGGGGGTAACCAAATTTCAAGGAATAAATGCTATTCCATTATCACCTATTGTTTCTTAAAATTCAAACACCTCGGTTATGTTTTCAGAACCTCCAAGAGATTAATCCCGTGTGAAGCAGTAGTCATTCCATTTGGAATTAAAGAAGTACGACCGCAAGTCCGACCAGTTTGCAGCACCTAAGTGCCAAATATGTTTCCTCTCCGTAGGGAAGAGTCTTTCCTGCGGAAATCATGAAAATACAGAAGAGGATACAGATGTAAGAAAGTGATCGGTGGAACCCAGAGAGGAAAGAGTTTAATAGGATAAGGAAAAGGATTGGAAGTTAAGAAAAGGTCTAGAATGTTGGGTTCATCTTCAGGACGATTAAGGACACGAGTAGGGAGCTGCACCAGCTGCTCAAGGTAAGTCTGGATAAAAAAAATATGATTGGCAAGTTCATCAGCTGATTCATGAAAACTAGAGGAAAGACACAGAAGGCGGTGAACATTAAAATCACAGAAACTGATGATTTCTGAGAAAGATGAAGAAGAGAGAATGTGTTCTATTTTTAAGCTAAGATAGTCAAAGAATTTAGGATAGTCGGCATAATTAGGTGATAAATGGACAGAGCAAATGAATTTAGTTTAGATTGACATGAGATTTTAAGCCATGAAGTATAAAATTCAGAAGACTTCAAATTACATATACGAGAACAGATTGCATCGTTGCAATATATGCACAACATCCGCCTTTGGTAAGGAAAATGCCTAATCTTTTTCTTAATTTTATGACTTTGTTTATTCTTTATATCCTGTCGGAGGCAAAAGAGATACCTACAGACCTTATATCAGGGCTAGAAAACAAAGGATTAAAGTTTAAGGGAAATTAAAGATATGAAGTTCTTGATTGATCTTGTTCTAGTCTCTCACCACTGATTTCTGCCATCCATGAGAGAGAGAGAGAGAGAGAGAGGAGAGAGAGAGAGAGAGAGACGAGAGAGAGAGAGAGAGAGGAGAGAGAGAGAGAGAGAGAGAGAGAGAGAGAGAGAGAGAGAGAGAGAGAGAGAGAGAGAGAGAGATCAGATATTGGATCTATAATGTTCAATCCTGTAAATGTTCCTCCATCATTTATAATCTGCCCGACATCACCTCAAAAAATCCGATCTTTAAAATATTATATAACACAATTCTGTTATGTTAGCTCTAACCGGTAAGTTTTGTTCCAGTAGATATTTAAATCTATTTTCGTAATTTATTTTTCCATAAATATTCGGTGCTAGAATCGAATCATTTTCTGCTGAATTACTTCAAAAACCATGATGATGCATTTCATTTAGATCAACCAATTTTTTTTTGTAACGCATTTTGATACCTCATTCTTTATTTGTAAATAATATTAATGGAGTAGCTTGAAATTTCCTTAAGTTAGTTACTAGTTGACTGTTCTGCTTTAGGATCAAATAAACTATGTTGTTGTTGTTGTTGTTGTTGTTGTTGTTGTTGTTGTTGTTGTTGTTGTTGTTGTTGTTGTTGTTTTTGTTAGTTGTTGTTCTTCTTAGTTGTTGTTTTTCTTAGTTGTTACTCTCCTTAGTAGTTGATTTTCTTCTTATAGAGATGTTTGTTTGTTGTTTGTTGTTGTTGTTGTTGTTGTTGTTGTTGTTGTTGTTGTTGTTGTTGTTGTTGTTGTTTTGGAATATATTGCGGCTGTATCGGCTGCTGTTCTTGTTTTTGCTGGACAGCATTATATTTCATTTCATCAAACTCCGCGTGTATAGTACAACAAATTTCTTTATTATTGCGTAATAATTTTAAAGATAAGAAGAACAATACCAGAAAAGAGTAAAAGATGGAACATCTAGCGTTCTTTTTTTAATATCATCATTTTATTTTTAAGAATATTTATACTATGAGTCTATTTTTAAAGATGTTTCTTTGTCAACGTAACTTTAGTTTTTGAAGTTTATTTAAAGAAACTTTCCCTTTTATATGACTTAACACCTGATGAATTTCTTGTCTTCTTAAATTAACCTAAGTTTATCTTCAGGTTTCAGTTTTTACATTTTTTTTTATAAGAGAGAGATAATTTATAACAAGAATGCTCGTTATTCTGGTATGTATGCAGTTTCTATTACGTAAGGCAGAATATTTTTACGGATCAGGTATCTTTATGTTGCTATTTTGGATGAAAGTTCGCACAATAAATAACCATGGTAATAAATTCTTTGAGTTGAATCGGAAACATTTGCGTTGCCACGACATTGACGTTACTCGTATCTCTTCTTTTTGATCAAACAAGATTATGTATTGAGTGCTTAACGAAACTTCTCTTAAATATTAGGTTTAATGAAAGAATTTTGAGTTTTAAAAAATACTGAAATATTAAAATTATGCGAGTAAACGCTGAACGTTTCAGCTATATCCTCATTTAATAAATACATCAAATCTGATTATTTTATGACCTGATAAACATTTAAATCCCTTTATATCATTATCTGTGTTCCTAAGGGAACAGATTTTCCGTCATTCTTAGGAAATTTTAAAATCTCTCAAGAGACTGTAACATTTTCTTATTCAAATGCTGATGTCCTCTATTTAGGAGATTTCAACGTATACCATACTAAGTTGTTGGGCTCCTCTTATAATGATAAAGGTGGAAGGAGGCTAAATCATTCAGTATTCTTAACGGTCTGGAATAATTGATTAGGGAACCTACACATATTTCAGATCGCCATAACCAATTCCTAAACACGCTTGACTTATGCTTCGGCCGACTCATTCTTGTTATAATAACACCATTTTCATTAACATCGGTTACTCTGACCACAACCTTGTAGCTCTTAAGTATAACACTTACTCTTTAACAGTTCCACCCTGCACTAAGCGAACTATCTGGCACTTTAATCGGGCTAATTGGAAGGCATTGAGTATCTTGTTTGTTAACTATATTTGAAATAAATCCTGTTTTGGCTCTGAGGACGCCTCGGTGTCTGCTGAAAAAGTAGGGGGGGGGGCCGTGATCACCGAGGGAATGAACAAGTTTATTCCATCTCTAACTCAATCATTTTTTCTCCAAACTTCATGGTTTGATGGAACTTCTTCTTTTGCCATTCAGGAGTGAGACAATGTGTATCAGGCGTGGAAAACCTCTAATTCTCCTATCACTCTTACTAATTTTTATTCTGACTCAGGAAGTCGCGTATGTCAGGGTATATATTAACTAGAAACAGGCTAAGCATGCTTTCACTAAAAGAGAAGTGAGCTAGCCTTCTTGGTTCTCCTTCTGATAGAAATTTCTCACCACTTTCTAAAAACAACTCTAATAACTTCTGTATATCTGCCATTCTTCCCCTTTTTCGCTCTGATAGTCAAATTGATAATATTGCTCACAAATAAAATCTCCTTAGCCTCCATTTTTCATCTAATTAAACCCTGTATAATTCCGACATCTCTCCTCCTACTCCTTCTCCTTCTCCTCTCGGGTATGCTATATCTCTACCAATCATTACTTATGATGTGGTTCATGAGATCCTGAGTTCTATGAACGTCAAGAAGGTTAGTGGCCCGGATGGCATTCCTTCCAGTGATTTAAGGGAGTGTGCTCCTGGGCTGGAACCTGTCCTCTTTCGACTCTACTTTCTATGCCTAAATACTAATACTTTTTTTCCTCGGTGCTGAAAGCGCGCATATGTTCGAGATCAGAACCCACAAAAAGGGGGTGAGTAGCGCTTATCTCTCATGACGCCTTCTAACTATCGATCGTCCTATAACTCTAACCTATATTCGCCAGAAATCTTTAAAACTCCCCTCAACTCTCTTTTCCTGAATCATCTGGAATCTCATTCCACTCTTCCAGACCATCAGCATGGTTTTCGACTCTCGATGTCAACTGTGACAGTGACTTTCTTTCCTTCCTTGCCGATCTATGCTTTTCGGTCCTTCGGAACTATGGGAAGTCTTGTGTGGTAGCGCTTTTAATTTGAGAATAACTAATGGGAACTCGATATAATATTATTGCTTATTTTCCACCTTAAATAAATAGAAGTATACAACATTAAATTCTGCTTTTGCTTTTATTATAATCTTTAACTGTAATTTAATAAAATGTTAAAAAAATAAAAAAATAGAAAATATTGAAAATTTATTTATAAAAAATTGAAAATAAAAATTATAATGTATTCTCCTCTGTCTGTAATGAGGACATGGGAAATTCCACAGAATGGAAATAGCTCGTGAATAAAGGCACTTATAATTTTTCCAGCATTTATTTCTTTTAATGAAATAGCATTGATATACTTCCCCTACCTATTAATAATAGTACACCAATCCTTGTTTCCCGGCAATAGTAGTATATTGTATATATGTCATATATAATATATTAGTTATATAATAGTAATTCTATATTTAATAAATTCACTAATAAGATGATAATAAATTATATATATAGTGCTAATAATTATGATCATTAAGGTAAGTAGAATTTTTATTTTTTTATAGTTATTAATATAATTAAAATATATACGTTGTATATATAAGTAGGTTGTATTTGTAAAACTATGAATCTTCGTCGATTAGTTATGTTAGGCTGATTGTTTACCCGTGATTAGTAAATTGAGTACTCGGGGGGCATTATTTTCCGGTTTATAGGATAATGAAGACCATTGGCTTTGATTGTTAATGAGGTAACCGGTAACAGTTTAAAATGTCAACGATATGTGCCGATACTTCTTACTATATTTTGGTGAAAAAGTTATGAGAAACTTTTAGATTGCAAGCTCAATGAAATCTAGCTTCGATATAGAATAGCTAGTAACCAAGCTTATTTTTTTTTTTCCCAGTTCCGATTTCCTTGTTTAGAGTCGCAGCAGGTTGCGATATTATGCGGAGGTTTCTGCAACTTGTCTTATAGCGTAAAATTTTACGCGCTATTTGGACAGCCTACTGCTCTATTATAAATGTTTTATAGCAGATTTAATCTACTTTTTTAGTTGATGCAATAGTATTTTTTTTTTGTATCGTCAATTTCGTTTGAGAGCGTGTTGAAGTGCGTGAGTGTAGTTGTTTAACTCTCTGGATTATTTCAACTAGTGTTAGATGAGTTGCTGTAAATAGAGTAAAGGGTTTTTAGGGTTTTAAAATTTAGGTTTTTAGCGTAGAATAGATTTTTAATCGGCATTATTCCACCAAAAGACATTGTCCATTTTTTTGTCGTGTCTGTCTGTGAATAGGTTTTCAAGATGTCCTAAAGTTGATGATTGCGGTGTGCGTGTGCGTGTGCGTGTAGCGTGAGCGTTTGTGCGTGTGCCGTGTGGCGTGTGCGTGTGCGTAGTGCGGTAGCGGTAGTAGCGGTGTTGCGTGTGCGTGTAGTGATAAGCAGATTGCAGCACAGGCGTGTATCTATGTATATTTGTTTTTAAATCCTTTTGGCTTAGGAAAGGATTCTAACTCTGACCAGTGGGACTACTATCTTATATCCAGCTCGTAAGCCTAAGATTTATGCTCTTTAGTCTGAGACGACGTATCAATGAATGGCTAAGAAATTCATCCGTTCGAAACTCGTGTATACTATATCCAACTAATAAACTGTGTTCTTATATTTCGTATGTTACATGGGTGTACATGCGTTTATGTCAAACTTAACATCTCCATGATAATCATCATCTCGATAGATCTCAGGAATCTTCCTTCACGCTAATCGATGTTTGTGGCATATAAATATCGCTTTCAGTTCTTCTAAGCTGACATGTAGTGTTATCTTTTGCTTCTTGCTCTGTTGGCTCGATAGTGTCTAAAGTACAGATTTTCCATGCTTTTTTGATTACGACTGTATGAACTTCTGCGCACGAATCTGTATTATGTCTCTTCTCAGTTCCAAATACTGAGGTGCTCTATTTTTAGGGATGTTCATGTACACAATAACTGATTGCTTGGTTTCTCTCGTTACTGATTTAGTTGGAAGGATAGCGAATCATTCAGTATTGCATCGATCTGGAGCAACTGAATTAAAGTAACGCTACAACACATTCCGGATGCTACCTGACGAACCAACATATCATTCTTGAATCAGCACTTGACCTAGTGTTTCAGGCCAACTAGTCGCTTCTCAGTCTATAAATAGACCGCACATTATCAGTTTCGCTCCTATCGGGTATAACTGACACAACTTAATATACTTAATTTAATACTTTCCTTCGAACATCTCCATCCTGCCTATGCGGTTTTTCTGGCACTTTGTAATCGGGCTAATTGGGGCATTGCGTCGCTTCTGTGCTAACTATAATTGAAATGAGCTGCTTGTTGACTCTGAGACGCTTCAGATTCTGTGATAAAGTGGGAACTGTAATTGTTGATGGATGAGCAGGTTCATTCTTTCTTGGACTAAATCTTTTTCTCCTCAAAATCAATGGTTCGATGTGCTTGTTCCTGGGCTCCATTCATGTAGAGAGCATGCTTATCGGTGTGGAAAATCTCGTTCTCCCTATCACTCTTGCCTTTTCATTCAGCTAGAATGTTGGAAGGGTGATTACTCTTCGACGAGCAAAGCGACTTTCCAATAAGCGAAAATGCGCTGACCTGCGGCTGGTGTTCTGGCTAATGCATCTACTGACAAATCTCTCTGGCCTCAAACATCTCTAACAACTTCTGTAAATCCATCGTTTCGCTGTGCTTATTGCTCTGAGCTCTGGCTAGGACAGGATATGCCAACTGAAAAGGCCAATCATTCTTTGGCCTCCTTTATTTTTTCGCTCTATTCAAATGCCCTGGACGATTGCTGGTATGCCTCTCTCGCATGACTTCTGCTCTGGCTAAGGTGTCCTATGCTTTACCCTGTCATTTTGCATTTGAATCTTGGTGTATGTGAAGCCCTGACTCATAACTGACGTTAGGAAGGCGGGTGGCACCCGATGCATTCCTCCACCGAGTTTGTAGATAGGGAGGTGCATTCCGTGCGCTGACCCCACCCTGATCGTTTCAAGCTCACGTATATCTTTATTGCTTTCAAGTACTACACTTTCCTCAGTGTTGTAAGGCGCATGTGTCCAACTATTCCGTTAAAAAATGATCTGCTGCTATTAACTATCTGATCTTCTAATTATCGCCTATAGCTCTCACTTGATATTGTGTCTAGAGCTTTGAAACCCTTCTCAACTTCACTTCTTAGATCATCTAGATGAATCTTTCCCTTCTTTCTGATACGGCTTTCGGCTTTCGGTGCTCGAGATCTACTGCGATATATACTTTTCCCTATTCCGAAAAAAAAGGATGCCGCTCGTATCCTTCTAACTATCGCCCTATAGCTTACTTGTATTCTATCTAAGATTCTTTGAAACCCTCTCAACTTTCACTTCTTTGATTATCTGGAATCTCTTCCCTTCTTTCTGATTACCAGTAGGCCTTTCGTGCTCGGATCTATCTGGCGACTATACTTTCCTATGTAATCGTAGATTTATGGTTTTGCGCCCTTAGGAATACGTGGGTACTTGTGTGGGTGGTTCGTTTGGAACATTACGTCGCTATAGAGCATATATGACGCGGCGTAATGGCAACGCGTACTGCTTCTACAAAGCTCCTTCTTTGGGTTTCCTATACTTTCTCTTGCTTAATTAGTTCTAGCATCGCTTTCTAAATCGCTCGAATCGTTGGCTGTTGTTGATGGGGCAGCCAACTTCTTCTTTTTCTGTAAATAGTGTGTTCCTACGCGTCAGGGTTTCTGTTTATCTGCCTACTTCTATCCTTAACTTTCAATTTCAAATGAAAACCTCCACTGCACATCTAACTCTATCCACTGCATATGTCGATTGACTTGACCTCTCATAGCTTCAACTCATATCATTTGCTCACTCATATTACTTCTAGATTGCATCTCGTCTTCACATCTTTCCGATTCTATTCTCGCCTGATTTGGATAGAATTTCAGGGGTTGGGTCGTCTTCAAGCTTGTGAAATTTAATCATTAAAAACCAACTTATCAGAATTCTCTCTCTATAGACAATTAACTTTTTCTATTTCTTATCCGACGGTTGTCTCGTCTCTCCTGTTTGACAATAAGAACATCCTTGGCCTTACATAAAAAAAAAAATGTTTTAGAAGCCGGTCTAATACAGTGATTGCTAAGGGGCGGGCCGTTCAAAGGCGTAGCAAGACCAGAGCTGTACAAAACTCTCTTTTTTCTCTCTCTCAGTTGAAGAAGGCGTGTAGCAACCATTTTTTTCTCATTTACATTACATGGAGTGCTGCTCTAATATCTGTGGGGGCGGTGGCTCTTTTGCGTACTTTCATCCTGAGCTTTTTGATGGGGGTCGAGTGCGAAAGCCAAATAGCTTATAAACTGTCCTGTACTTTGGTTCATTGAACCTTATATTTGCGGTCGTGCGATGTTGGATAGGACCTTATTATTCCCTTTTACTTATATAGAATAGCTGTAGAGGCAAGTGTCGAAGGAGATCTACACATCTGGTACAATGCACCTTTACGACGCCTCGAAGCACAAGGGGTGCTGTGTCAGCACATGAATTTTGTGTTGATATTGGTAACTCTACGCTGGTTCGCTGCGGTGCTTTCTTTCTTTCTGGCCACATCTGTTCTGTGGAATTCTCTTGCATCATCTATTATTATTACTTCATTTTAATTTCCCTTACTTTAAAGCCTGGTCTGTGCTCATCTGCGTTAATTTGCTTTAGATGGATTTTTGAGGCGTAATCACCCATCTTAAAATAGTTCTGCACAGGGTTCTGCGCATTTGAGCGCGGTGACAACTGGTAAAAGAAATAAATAAAGTAAAAGTCTAATAAGGAATTTCCTTAAGCTAGCAGCTGAAACCCACAAGAATGGCACCTTCGACGGTGAACCACTTTAGAATGCTTAATATAAGCATAACCGAGAAGCTTTGCTCAAGACAATAACAAAAAAAATAAAAAAAAAAAAAAAAAAGAAAAAAAAAAAAAGAAGAGACAGAGAAGTGGAAGCCGCTTTATCTGCAACTCCTGGCAACAGCTGATAGGTACGATGGTGGCTTTTCAGCAAATAACCTACTGAGATGAAGATGTTTGGATATGTTAGACTTTGTGATAAGTTCATGGCCGAAATGCATTGACATCTCATCCCTTCAAAGGAACCACAACAAGGAACCCCATCAAAAAAAACTGAAGAGACAGTCACTAAGGAGCAAATATAATTCAAATTTGCAGCTTGTGAAAGAGGAGATGAGGCTCTAACGAAAACATGGAGATGCTGCTACAGAAGAGATATCCTTTCATGCGGTGGCATGAAAAATGGGCAGGTTTTCTTATTATCAGTGCTTGGGCAGGCAAATAATTATCAGCACCTCCTTCATCAGTCGAGAGAGAGCGTATTATAGTGTATGGTTAGGAGGATTGTAACACCCAAAGGAACAGTCTCCTCACCATAAAGACTCACAAAATAAAAAAAACGCCATTATTCAAACAGACACTTAATATTTTTCAATCACAATTTGTGAATTTTTTTGAAATTTGAAAGAATTGGATGATTATCTATTTAAAGGAGTTTTTATTATGTCATGTTTGAGTATAGCGTTTTTTAATTTAACATTTTCGGGCTGATTAATTCAGCTGTTCTCTCTTTTCATATTTTTTATTCTTATAGTGTAGCTAGTAAGAAACTTGCTTGTAAATTTGTATCATGTAAAAACATAAAAGATAGTAAGCTAAACTTTGGTTAATACTTACTTGAAAATGGAAATGGAATATTTTTTAAATAAACACAAACATAAAAAAGTTATTAATATTATATTTGCAATTATTATTCCCTTAAAGGAACTATTTTTAATTTATAATTATATATACTATTTTCATATTTTTGAAAATATAAAATGACTAAGTATGTGTTTGTGACAGGGAAGCAATTCTTGAGTTGCTAGCATGTGCACAAATGTTTATCTTATACTGTGTATTTATTATTTAATTATATAGTATCGGTATCGTATCGTATGGTATGTAAAAATAATAGAGTATCGTATCGGTTATCGTATCGGCCTCTTTTCTGGTATCGGTACATCCCTAGTATTTATGTTCGTATTTATGCCAAAATTTGCGTAAGCAAAATTTTGACATAAGGACAGGGTCCAATGTTGGGCTCGGCTGAGCGCAATTTTCACCCCCCCCCTAAAAATGAACATAAAATTTGTAATTTTCAGCCGATTATGATCCTATAAACACCAAACTGTAGTTTTTTTTGCCCTCTAAAACGTCGCTTTAGAGTGTTTTTTTTGGTGTCTATAGTAATTGTTTCAGAATTGTCAATTTTTCAAAACCCATGTTTTTGACATTTTTCAAACAAACTCCCAGAATTTTTCTCGAAATGACTTCAAACTTGAAATATGCATAGATGGGTCCATTACCTACAAAAGTCATGAAGTACTTTTTTGATTTTTTTAGTTTTGTGCTCAGCGTAGTCCAATTTCATAACCCACTTTTTTTGAATTTTAAAATGAAAAATTGGAATATTTTTTTTTTGTTCGGGCGAAGTAGATGAAATTTTCAGGGCATATGTATTCGGGAGAGATGCACATATTTTACTTAGATAATTTCTTTGTATATGCATTAGTTTTGGATTTGTTCTTGGAACAAATTTTCTACAAAAAGTTTTGTAAATTTTTAAAAAATTTCCTTTTGAGTATAAAAAATATTATCTAAGTAAAATAGATGTATCTCGCCCGACTATACAAGCCCTGAAAATTTAATATTGATCGGACAAATAAAAAAAAATCTCAATATTTCACTTTTTCAAACGTTTGAATTTTTGGAAAAGTGAAAAATTGATATATATTTTTTTTAACTCATCCCATCAATATTAAATTTTTAAGGTTTGTATAGTCGGGCAAGAAACATCTTTTTTACTTAAATAATTTTTTTGTATACTCAAAAGAAATTTTTTTTAAAAATTTCCCCCCCAAAAATGTGCATCTATCCAGACTACATATGTCCTGAAAATTTCATCCACTCTGCCCAAACAGGAATTTTTTTTTGCAATTTTTCATTTTAAAATCCAAAAAAAGTGGGTTTTGAAATTGGACAACATTGAGCACAAAACTCAAAAAATCAAAAAAGTGCTTCATGACTTTTGTAGGTAATGGACTTATCTATGCACATTTCAAGTTTGAAATCATTACGAGAAAAATTCTAGGAGTTGATTTGAAAAATGTCAAAAACATGGGTTTTGAAAAATTGAAAATTCTGAAAGAATGACTATAGACACAGAAAAACATTCTAAAACGACGCTTTAGAGAGCAAAATAGCTACAGTTTAGTGTTTATAGGGTCAAAATCGGCTGAAAATTCCAAATTTTGTCCATTTTTAGGGGGTGAAAGTTGGGCTCAGCCCGAACCGAATATTGGATCTTCCCCGTACGAACGAAATTATATATAAGGCTTTTCTTTACCTTGTTGAACTTCGTTTCTACTCGATTCTTCTCTTCGACTCACTTCACTCTCCCACAAGAAAATCAAGATTCAAGAAATTCCAATCTCAGCAAGGGAGTCAAAATCTTCGGGATATGTTGCGACTACCGAATCGACTCACAAAAATTTAAGAAACGAAATTGTCAGAAAGGAGGTAAAACGCCGACCAAGCCAAGACTAGTTAAATGGAAGAGCATGAGAGAGAGAGAGAGAGAGAGAGTGAGACACAGTTAGAATTCAATACATACACAATTAATTCATACACAGAAGAGAGAGAGAGAGAGAAGAGAGCAAGGGAAGAGAGAGAAGAGAGAGAGAGAGGAGAGAGAGAGAGAGAGAGAGAGAGAGAGAGAGAGAGAGAGAACCTCAATCAAAAGGAATCATTTGGTTTTTCTTTTATTGTGAATATAAGTCGTCCTTATAACTTTGGTTTTTAATCCTTAATGGTAATCTTGTATTAATATATATAATATATATATATATATATATATTATATATATATATTATATATAATATAGTATAATATATATATATATAATATATATATATTATATATATATATATTATTTATATATTATATATATATATATATATTATATATATATGTTATATATATATATATATATTATTATATATAATATATATTAAATATATATATATATATATATTATATTATATATATATATATTATATATATATATAGATAAATAACTGACTGCACCTTTCATCAAATTCTTCATAATCTCCGCGCCCTCGGACGTATGCCTAGCGTGTTAACCACACGAATCATGTGAAGCGCAAAGATACGCGGCGACTTAAACATCATTGTATAATGGCCCTATTCGTCTCGCATAGACGCGCCTATGGCAGGACAGATACTCAGCCACGCATCTCCGCTTAGGCACTCGGGTCAAGGTAACACAGGACCCATGTAAGGAGACACTCTAAGTCGGAGTATAATTTTGTATAGATGTAAATCCTGCAATTAAACCGCAGTTAATTTGTATAGATAAAAGTAACTCCTTGAGTGATTCTTCACTTACCAGGATTAGATCGGCATACCATTCGTGAGGACCCGTGTTACAATCGACACAAAGCTAAAAAGATTACGCGACTTAAACTATGAAAGAGTGCTCAATTCAATAGGAATAAGGCCGGCTATGGCAGGACAGATACCTCAGCCATGCATCTCCGGTTGCACTCTGGTCATATAACACAGGACCCATGTAAGGAGACCCTCTAGATCGGAGTATAATTTGCATAGATGTAAATGCTGCATTAAACGCAGTTCAATTTGTATAGATATAATAACTCCTTGAGTGATTCTTCATTTACTAGGATTAGATCCGGGCTCTCGCAGACGAAATAGCAAGTGTTGACCACTTGATCACGATGAGTTTTAAAGATACGCGACTTAAACTTAGGAAGAGTGCTCTTATTCAATAGGAATAAGGACGCCTATGGCAGGAACGATACTCGCGAGATCTCCGCCAGGTTTAATTCAAGGTGACCCGGGGGGGAATTTTCCCCCCGAAAATCAAATTGTCCCCGGCAATTTCAAATTTTATATAAAAAATTATAATAAAGTTTGACTGACTAATATAACTTATTTAGTTATTATATTCTATCTTCTATTCGAAGTAGGAATATATATTATATATATATATAAATAATATATTATATATATATTATATATATATATATTATAATATATATATTATATATATATTATTATATATATATATATATATATATTCTTGAAAACCTTTACGTCCGAAATTGGTAAGACTTCGGAGAGCGTAGCACATTCTTCAATTTTTTATTTCTCGTAAAGTATAATTTTTGAAATGCAAATACTACCGATAACTTAACTTAGTTCTCGTAAATCTTGTATGAGTAAGGTATGGTAAGCATAAATAAATACTTATTTACATTGTAAGGATTGTGCTTCTATATTTTTACCCTTTTTTCAATTAGGAGCTTATCTTTTATTGTGTGTGTTTTTGTGAGCCTATGCGTAAAAGCTTGTATTCTACAGTGTGCACTTTGTAAGCCTAAGCTACTATGTAATATGTTTTAAAATGGCAAGCAGCAAAATTAATATGAATTTTTTTCAATATAGAAGCGTATGAAGAGCCAGCACAAGTACATTTATAAATCAATCAATAATGATAGAATGAAATCGCAAGTATTGTAAGTGAATTATTAGTTTCTGCCCACAAAACCACGCGAGATTAGATATCAAAAGCAGTTGGAAACTAAATACAAGTGGTTGTACTTTGATCGCACTAGGGGTGGTGCTTTGTAGCTGTGTGAAGTGCAATTTAAAAATGACATAGATTTGCTTCAAAAAACCGGTGGAGTTTTTATATCAGTGCCTTTTAATAATTTTTAGAAAAAGCTACGATGTCTGGAAAACTGGAAAACATTCAAAATCAAATAGCATGTAATACAATTTCAATGAAATGCTGGATTGCAGGGCTTAAGAGCTCCTGTCCGAACACTATTGATTCAACAGAGTGAAAGTTGAGAAAATGTTAACAGAGAACTTTTTCAGCATTAGTTAGAAAGCGCATTATTTTTTTAGCAAAAGAAGAAATACCTCATACCACCAAATAAGCTTTAGTTCGTATGGATTTTAGTAAACACAAAAACTCTGGAGACTGGATTTAAACAAAGTTAGAGATCGACATGAATTAGTAATTTTAACCGCTTCGAGTTATTGCTGTCTATTGTGAGTCCTTGGACAAAAGATGAATATTATACTTAGTGGTAG
>JABUQX010101342.1:32500-34557 GCA_015478945.1 Trachelipus rathkii | reverse complement strand
CGTGGATGAGACATGGAATCTTTCCAATTAAATCACAGTAGTATATGAGAGATCAGGCTGTTTGCGCTATAACTGTGATGATGCTGAAATTGATTAAAATCGCTGATTTATTGTTATAAGAAAGGAAGGACCATACATTTAACCGGGTTTTTAAAGTGTTTAGACTTATAAATATATATATATATATAATATATATATATATATATATATATATATTATATATATTATAGTATATATATATATATATAATAATATATATTATATATATATATATATATATAATTATTTATATATCTATATAATCATATATTATATATTATATATATATATATATATATATATATATATAATATATAATATTATATATATATTATATATATAATATAATATATATTTATTATATATATATATATATAATAATATATATATATAGTATAATATATATATATTAATATATATATATATATATATATATATTATATATATATATATATATATATATATATATATTATATAATATATAATAATATTTTATAATTAGATTTTTAGGATGTAATTTGTTTGAGCGTATATTTATTTTTCAATAGGTCCAACAATAATGCCTCAGATTTATTACAAACCATAAATTAGCTTTTGATATACTTTAACATATTTAAAGAGAAAAAATACAAGTTTTACGACCCACATAGTAGAAAAGTCCAATATATGCTCTATTTATAAGTTATGTAAAACTTAGTTTTGAATGTTTCTGGATTGCGGATTAAAAGATTAATCTATTATAATGTTTATTTCAAATCTAGGAGAAAAGATATATAGGTGCTATGTTTTAATTTCATAAAATAATAATAATCAATAGCTGAAGATTTAATTAATTTTTTATGAAAATAATATTTTTTATTATATTTTATTTATATTTTTATATTATTAGGATGTACTTAGCATACTTCAACCCACGTGTTCCACAAAAAAAAAATTTATTGGCAATTATCGCAAACTATTTCCCCGTAAGTATAATTTTTTCTGTCCACGCTTTTACTTGGCAAAACTCTCAATAACATGATATAGACTTTAAAATGTTAAGAACTTTTTTTTATAATCACCAACGTTGGTAAAAAAGTAAACTCACTACTAACTTAGTAAATTATTATTAGTGATTGGCTAAAACGACGAATAAATATTATATATTATGTATTATATATTATATATATTATATATTTATATTATATATTATATATTATATATTATATATTATATATTATATATGTATATATGTATATTATTAATATTATGATATTATATATTATATATTATATATTATATATTATATATTATATATTATATATTAGATATTATATATATAATTATATATTATATATTATATATATTATATATTATATTTATGTATTATATATTATATATTATAAAGCTGTTCGTTCAGTTGTAAACGAATTATATTGTAACCAGGGCTACGGAGTCGTAAAATAAATTTTTCGATCCGACTCCTTAAATTTCAAATATGGATTTTCGACTGCCCGACTCCGACTCGACTCCGACTCCGACTCCAACTCCACCTAAAACAAAAATTTTCGACTCGCTCCCGACTCCGACTCCGACTCCATTAAACAAAAAAATTTCGACTCCGACTCGACTCCGACTCCAGCAGTCAAATTCAAAATTTCGACTCTGACTCAGATTAGTTCTTACAGAGTTACAGTAAAACATATTTTTGTTCAACCAATTTTTTTTTTTCGCTTTGCTGTTTGGAATAAAAAGAAGAAATATACCACTTTTTTTGTTTTTTTCCAATGAATCTAATCTCAAATGCTTATACGGAAAGTTACCGTAAAGGACAGAAGATGCAAGCGCAACACATGACAAACAAAAATATTTCAGTTTCGGAAACAAAAGTATAACGTCCGTATAAAGCAAAATTTTTTTTATTTTTTATTATAAAAAAAGCCATTATAAAATTAACAGGTTAATACTAATATCAATAATTAATAATAATAATAACAATTAATGAATAATTAATAATAATAATAAAATAAGATAATAAA
>JABUQX010101342.1:20000-22500 GCA_015478945.1 Trachelipus rathkii | reverse complement strand
CGAAAATTTTAATTTTCTTAGAGTATGGAGAGAAATAGAAAGCTACAAAAAATGTCTTAAAAAAAGTGACAAAAGATTTCACAAAAACTTTTTCATTTATTTTGAAATAAAAAAGTATAAAAAATGTCTTAATGGAAGTTACAAAAATATCACCCAAAAAATTGTTTTCAATTATTTTGAAATAGAAAACTACAAAAAATGTCCCAAGGAAATGGGACAAAAAATATCACAAAATTTTTTTTCGTTTATTTTGAAATATAAAAGTATAAAAAATGTCCCAATGAAAAGTTACCAAAATATCACCAAAAAAAATTGTTTTTAATTATTTTGAAATAGAAAAAAAAGTACAAAATATGTCCCAAGGAAAAGTGACAAAAAATGTCCCCCAAATTTTTTTTTTTTTTTTTTTACATATTTTGAAATAGAAGACTACAAAAAAAATGTCCCAAGGAAAAGTTACAAAAATATCACAACACATTTTGTCAATTATTTATTTATTAGAAATATAATAATTGCTGAAGCTACGTTTTTTCGTTGTCAAAATTTCGTTGAAATATTTTGACTAGTTTATAGTCAGATTCGTTGGAACAAATTCTGCAGTACAATAAATGCTGAAGCTTGTACCAAATGGAACCAGAACATTAAGTATAAAAAAAAAAAAAAAAAAAAAAAAAAAAAAAAAAAAAAAAAAAAAAAAAAAAAAAAAAAAAAAATGGAAATATTTAGAGTTTCTCTAAAGAATCCAACAAAAAACACTAAGAACTAAACCTAACTAACTTACCTAACTTAACAATAAACTTAACTATAACTTAACCTAACTTAACAACTTAAACTTAACTTAACTTAACTTAAACCTAACCTAACCCTAACCTAACCTAACCTAACCTAACCTAACCTAACCTAACTTAACTTAACTTAACTTAACTTAACTTAACTTAACTTAACTTAACTTAACTTAACTTAACTTAACTTAACCTAACTTAACCTAACCTAACCTAACCTAACCTTAAACCTAACCTAACCTAACCAAACCTAATAACCTAACCTAACCTCAACTAACTTAACTTACTAACTTAACTTAACTTAACTAACTTAACTTAACTTAACTTACTTAACTTAACTTAACTTAACTTAACCTTAACCTAACTTAATTAACTTAACTTATTCCTAACGCACTGCGGGCTGTACGTGAAATTTTTTTGATGTATCGACATTTGGGCTAATCCCCTAAAAGTTTCTACTGAAAAGAATTAACTTCGGTAAGCGATAACAGAAAAAGATATTACTTTCAATCCCCCAAAGCGATAAAACTTAGTGTGATTGAAGAGTTCAGAAAGGTAGTGCAAGTGCCAAACTTCTAATTAAGAATTGTATCGGCATCACAATACCCACACCTTATATGAACCAGATATTGAGTGAAGAAAGTTAGGGAGAGTAGGTAAATTAATCAGGCTATGACGTTTTCTACACTCCTTTTAAAGAGGAGTAGCATGTAAATATCCAATACAATTAACATATCGAGTACCTATAATATAATAGTATACATCAATATCCTATATATAATAATATATTATATATATATATATATATAATATTATATACTACTATATAATATATATTATATATATATATATATTATATATATATATATATATATATATATATATTATATAAAGGTATATATTTATTTATAATAATATAATATATATATATATATATATATAATATATATATATATATTATATATTATTATATATATATATATATTAATATATATATATATTATATATATATAATATGTAATATATATTATATATATAATATATATATATATATATAATATATATATAATTATATATATAATAGATTTTTTTATACATTTAATTAACAGAATTTAATTTCATTTTAATATTTTTACCTATAAAGATTTTGTAAATTATATTTTATTAAATTTTTAAGCAATATAAGAGATTAAATATTTTTCACAAAGTATATATAATAATAATATATATATATATATATATATATAATATATATAATATATATATATAAATATATATATATATATATTATATATACTATATAATTATATAGTATATATATATATATATATTATATATATATAATAATATATATATATATATATATATATATATATATATATATATAATATATATATGTATATATAAATATATATATATATAATATATATATATATATATATATATTATATATATATATATATATAATAATATATACAATATATATATATTTTATATAAAATATATATAATAATTTAAATATTAAATAATATTAATATTATAGATATATATATATATATATATATATATTATATACTATATAAATATATATACCCTTATATTATATATATATTTATATATAATATTAATATAATATATATATATAATATATATATATATAGATATATTAATATATATATATATAGTATATATACCTTATATATATATATATATATATA
>JABUQX010101342.1:0-2500 GCA_015478945.1 Trachelipus rathkii | reverse complement strand
GGGAAGGCCCCTAACCCCATGTATCCTCACACCAACACAGACGACAGCATCAGTGTAACTATGTAACCACCCCGCAGAGAATTCGCTGCAGTATTGGGGCCGTCACCGCGATAAATTTAGGAAAACATAAACCACGTAACTAGACCTGGGAGAGGTGGGGGTAGGTTATGTCGGGGGTATAATCGAGCGAGGGATCATTCACGTACGAAGCGACTCCGATAAACATGGAGAGGATAGTGCTTCAACTGTCAAGAAATCAGTGCGTGCAGATAACAACACTCCACGCCGAAGGACACGGGTACCGGGCACTTGGTCGACGGTTCGAGTATAGCGCACAGAACGATTTCACGGTAATCAAAGTTGTCCGACAGTTGAGATACCCTTTTTCTTCATGAGTTGAATGTCAGCCTTTCCTTGAATTTGACTCCCTTGTCGAATTTTTCTTTTCGGATTTCTTGACGATCGAGATTAGGAGTTGCTGCCTTTTCCTGAATTTTGACTCCCTTATTGAAAGCTGCGTTTTCTTGTAATTTGAAGTTTGGAGGAGGGAGTTCAGGAGAGATTATCTTTAAGTGAGTCTTTATTTCTTCTGATTAATTTTTCTGACTGAGTATCTTAACAGAGATCAGACTATATCTATTCGTCAGACTTATGTAGATTGCAAATTTTTATAAGTTCAATTCAATGTAAAATTAAAATTTTGCGAATAGTTATAGTTGAGAGTACTACATATATACATATCAGTTTCACACTTAAGTATCCCTGAAAACCGTATTGCTGCTTGCCTAATCTCTGTATTTCTGACGAAGTAATGATAATTATTATAGGTCGACCGGATATCGGCATCCGAATCGGAGGATGTCCGGGTCCATTTTGAATAATGATGCAGATTTTACAACTAATGTAAGAATCGTCAAAATCCAAATTTGCGACTAGCCCATTGTTAATTTATTTATATATTAAATAAAGTTTGAAATGAAAATTAAATAAAAATAAATAAAACTAAATATATATATAAAAATAATAAAAATAAAAAAATATTAATTTAAATAAATATAGTATAGATTATGATAAATAATTAAGAATTTAATAATCAAAGGGATATTTTTTCATTGTAAATAATAAAACTTAAAATTAAATAAAATAAAATAAAATAATCAAAATAAAATAAAAAAAAATAAAAATAAAAATAAAATAAAATAAAATAAGTAAATAGAAAAATAAAATTAAATAAATTTGTCGTCAACCCTTAATTGGATTTCTTTATTTATATAAATAGAATTACAGAAATACATATTGAGGATTTAATCTTTCATACTATGTGGTGGTCAATGACGTTGCAGGGGAGCAGGTTTTGTGGGGTGTGTGTGTACGTGAACTGTTGGGTTGGTGGGGGTGTGTGGTGGGGTGGTGGGATGAAGTTGTTGACGGGGTTAATTATATTATGGATTTATAATCTTTTCCTTACTGGGGGTGTGGTTGGGGGAGCAGGTTTGTGGGGTGTGTACGTGGTGGGTTGGTGGGGTGTGTGGTGGGTGGTGGGATGAAGTTATGTTGACGGGGTTAATTAAAATTTGGTCCTCTTCCCGTACCCCATCCTGGAATAACAGATACTAGAAATTGAATCATAATATATTTCACATATTCTTGGTTGCTCCTCTACTTCGTAGTATATTTTTATCATTTTTATATACAGTTGCTTTTCCTACATTCGAGAGGCAGAGGCCTAAATGATGGGAAGAGTCAAATAATAATAAAATTTATGAAATAAAAATTCCTGCAAACCGAACGTAATCCTGATTTCGCCTGTGAGCACAGATGCAAGCATTAAAGTGAGGGAGATTAAATTTGATAGGAAAACAGAATGATAGAATTCCCACCAGAACGAAGTATGGCTGGAACGAAGGAAGAACCACAGTGAATAAACCTGGAGCTGTGTCTATTCAACATTCAAGGTGCAAACACTGTACCCTTTGTGCAACGAGGGCTTCATAAAGGTGGTGGCAAACGAGTGACAAGGGACCATGATGGCATGCCGCTGTAATACCTATAGAAAAGAGAAAACGTTCCAATGTTGCATCGCAAATATAAAGTGTCAGGCTGATTTCAAGAAAGTAGGAACAGTTTCAAGACATTTGTTTGACTCATTATCAATAGACGAATGAGAAATCAATACCCCCAATCCTATGTATCAAGTGGTACTCCATACCAGCAGTTGAGACCCTTCTTGTATAGATGCAAAAACTGAGGAAAAAAAATAAAAATTTTCACTCAGTATCTAGGCAGCACTCCCTAGCTCTTTGAAGCCGCCTAGCAGCAATTCTGATATGAGGTTTCCAAAGACATTTTTGTTCACGTTAAGGGCCGAGATCTTTATATTGTCAAAAGGAAAGGAGGGAGAACCATCGAAAGAGGTCGAATAGTTAGAAGGATCTTTAAAGAGAGGGATATTTATGGAGGGAGATTTTAATTAATTTCACAAGGTGAGGCAGCCCCATAA
>JABUQX010101341.1:17500-21848 GCA_015478945.1 Trachelipus rathkii | reverse complement strand
AATAATCTCCCTAAAAAATGTACAGGAGTCAATCCATTGGGTCGCTTCGTAGAAATATCAGAAGCTCTTATTATCTAAATACTAACGAGGACATTAGCTACCTCGTAGGGCATGATTCTACGCATGAATGTGACATTCTATAGCAGTCAATTAATAATTTCTTTAGCTCTCATCAATTTCTCTTAGAATTTAAAAAGCCATGATGTTATTCTCAAAACCTTAAGGTAACAAGAGGAAATACAGAGTATACACCAATATTATTCGATTATTATTTTCATTAATATATTATTATTGATATATTATATTATATTATTATATATTATTATTATTATGATATCATTATATTAAGGTAGTTTATAATGATAAAATATTATTAATTTATTACTATTTTATTATCATTTAATTTAATTTACTATTTATTATTACCTTATAAATACTCACATTCTTACTATAGTGTTTGCGGAATTTTATATCATTATATTATATATTATATATTATATTATATATTATACTTATTATATTATTATTATTATTATTATTATTATTATTATTTATTATTATTATATTTTTATTATTATGTTTATTATTATTATTATTATGTTACTATTTTATTATTGATTATTATTTATTTATTATTATTCATCACTAATTTATTATCTATAATATTATTATTTCTATTATTATTATTAACTATTATTTATTATTTATTATTATATTATTTATTATTATATTATTATTATTACATATTATTATTATTATTAGGTATTATTATTATTATTATTTGTTATTACCACTAGTAATATTAATTATGGTTTGATCTGATTGTTCGATTATTATTATTATATTATTATGTATATTATTATATTATTATTATATTATTAGTATTATTATTATATTATTCATTATTATTATTATTATGATTATCTATTATTATTATTATTTATATGTTAGTTATTATTATTATTATTGTGTTATTACTTTATTAATTACCGTCCCTATTTGTTGACGAAGACTTGATTATCTATGATCATACTCATAATCATATACATACCTTAAATATTATTATGATAGCTCTCAATCTTGATTCAGCTATACTTTTATGTATTCATATATTATTTTATTATTGATTTATGATTATTTTATTATTATTATATTTATTGTAATTATTATATAATGAAATTAATGTACTATAATAATCAAAGAATCGAAGTTGTTATTATCGGTTATACTGTTATTTTAGCTGTTGGAGAGTTATATTATTATTACTATTATATTATATTATATTATTATTATTATTATATATATATTACATCAATATTATTTTTATTATATATGTATATAGAATTATATTTTAATTATTATTACACACGTCCGTCGCCGACAAGGCCCACGTTACCCATTCGCGACACATATATTACTTATTATCAGTATATTACCTTGTCATAATATTATTATATATATATTCTACTTATTACTTATATAATATTGGATCTATTAATTATTATTTTATTATCGTACTTTTACTATTATTATTAAAATTTTCATTAATATATATTTATTATTATTATTAATTATTATTATTATTTATTTATTATTATTCATATTCATTATTTTATCATTATTATTATTCGATGATTGATGTAAGTTGATGATATTATCTTATTATTTATTATTATTATATATTTATTATATTATTATTATTATTATTATCGTATATTATTATTATTACCTTTATTATGATTGTTACTATTATATTATTAATTATTATTATGTATTATTATTATTATTATTATTATATCCATTTTATTTATAAGTATTTCATTATTATTATTACTTACTATTTCTTTATTGTTATCTATTTTATTTATTTATCATTATTAATTATATTATTATATTATTTTATTGATTCATATTATTATTATTATTATTATTATTATTCATTATTATTATTATTTTATTATTATTATTATCTATTAATTATATATTATATATTATTATTATATTATCTTCATTGTACCCAAGATTGGGTGTAAGGTTTAACACACACCGCGAACAGAAAAGTTAGCAGAAGAATATTGACGTAAGTCGAAAAGAAAGCCACAGCCTTACCGCCCCATTATACTTTTTAGTGAGAACACCATAGACTATGTCGAAAAATAAACCCTAGGCTTCAATGGACTGCGACAACCCTCACTGTAGCATCTCTCCAATGTGTTGTTCATACCGAAACCAAAACCACAACCATACCTCCTTACCAAACCCCGCCATTCACTCTATTTATCACCTTTCTTCTCGCCCCTTCCAAAAAACTCACATTCTCCTCCTCCAGGCAATTCCTTTACTGACTCCAATCCACTTTCTTCGATCTCCATTTCATGCCTGGTCTGCAGTATTCCCGAACACAATCCACACAATCCACACTATAGCATCTACTAATATTAACCATAAATAGATACGTTCCGACTTATATCTCGTCTAGCCACTGCCTCGTATCTCCATCTTGATGACCAAACACATCTTCAACATGTTCACTCTCTTGTTCCTATTCTCTCATTTACTCCCTTTCTTCGCACCACACCAACTCACCACTAATCGATTCATTCCTCACTCATTCAAATTCTTCAATTACGTCCTAACACCTAACAACCCTAGACTTGTTCCATCCGAACACATTGACTTTAAATCGATTCACTTATTCAATACCGTAGTTTCCTTACTATACATTAACACAGTACAGCATTACCTTCATGCAAGACCCATAGCGCACTCAACATTAGTCTTTTACATCTACCAAGAGATTTATACGCAGCTACCTTCTACCAATTCACAATTTCTTCTACACTCTCCATCATCCGTTCCCTTTTCATCCAACATATATCCTAAATATTTTAAACTCAGACACTTGTTCCAGTTGTCACCATCCAACATAACCTCGCGACGAGGACTTCTTCATCATAATCCATACACCTTGCTCTTATTACGTTACTTCCAACCACCCTTTAGTCTTTTACACCACCCTGCCAAAATCCCTCTATCATATCATCTCTTCTCCATCTTATTTGTCAGATAAAAGATAGATTACATTCTCAGGACATTAATTGTTGTCACGTTATTTCTTTCCTGGAAGAAAAATGTAAAGTGACCTTTCAAGTGTAAACTAAAAAACCGCACACCGCGCAGCTTTAAAACAGAATATCTATAATTTATAGCCCTAGAAGAATTTCGTTTATTGTCTGGAGCCAAGCTTTATTCGATTCATTAAAGAAAAATCACTTGAAGCCACTTTTTAGTAAAAGTGTGAAACTATTGAATTTTAATAACCATTCCGATGACAACGTCAAAGCAGATCGCTGTTTTCCTTATTTAAAAGGATTAAAACCTTTCTAAGAAACACCATGAGGAGAAAGACTTTCCCCCTTAGCAATGCTTTCGATCTAGAAAGACTTTATTATGGGCATACAATTTTAATAATAAAATGATTGATAAATTTGCTCAATCAAAGGATAGAGCGGACTTTCTTTTAAATAAAATTGTAATAGTTAGATATTTTAAATTATGGAAAATTTTAAAATTTGCAAGTTAAAAAACGAGAAGAATGCTTCTTTTTTGAAACCACACGCACTCACGCGCGCCACACACACACACAACCCCACACACACACCACCCACCAAACCACCCCCCCCCCACCCCCAAAAAATTTATTAAATTTTATATTAATTAATTAATATTTATATTTAATATATATTATATATATAATATATATATATATATATATATATATATAGATATAATATATATATATTATATTATAATATATTGGTGTTGGTGTGTAGTAAAATGCAAGCAACTATCACCGAATATTTTTTAGGACGGAAGCCCGCGCCTGTATAATAATAAATATATATAATATATATATATATTATATATATATAATATATTATATATATAAATATATAATAATTATTATAAATGATAATATGTATATACATATTATATATATTAAATATATATATAATATATATACATATATCATATATATATATATAATATATATATATATTTATTATATATATATATATATATATATATTATAATATAATATAATATATTATATATACTATATATTATATATATTAAGCGAATTAGTAGTAGTAAGTAGTTAGTTGATAGTTTTAATGTACCAACTAGTAGCCGTTTAGGGAGGCCAGTACGACAGCTTAATAAATAAGTAATATATATATATATATATATAATATATATAATATATTATATCATATTATTATAATATATATATATATATATATATCTAATATATATATTATATTATATATTATATATATATATATAT
>JABUQX010101341.1:10000-12500 GCA_015478945.1 Trachelipus rathkii | reverse complement strand
TGCCATGCCCATCTAGTAGTATACAAAGCGAACAACTTTTCAGCGGTGCTGGATTAATTTATGACGAGAAAAGGATGATATTAACAGGAGAAAATGCAGAAAATTGTTATTCCTTAAATCTAACTTGCCGCTTCTAAAATTCAATTACAAACACGAATAACTAAAGAAGCATCTTTAGTCGGATACTTTCCAGCTTCCATAGGGCGGAGAATGGGCAAGTGGATGGGTATTGTGCATTGTGCATGGGTCCTCGTCCCGAACCCTGGTAACTCTTGTAAAAAAGGTGAAATTCTTACAGAAATTTAAATTTTTTTAAGGTTATAATAATAATAATAATAATAATAATAATAATTTTTGCAAGACTTTTCTAAATTCCTAAAAACCTTCCTAACACTTTCATTAATTTTCTTCAGGACAATTCTTGAATAAAACAAAACAATTGCCTTCTGAAATGATCCTAGCTTTCGTCCGCTCACGGTGGACATTTTCAAGGATATGACTTTATTTTATGAACGAAGCAAAAATTAAACTCAAAATATTACAATTATTACAAATATAATAAGATTAAAACTAAAATTTAAAATATACGAAAAATAAATGTGAAGTTGATAATTTAGATTGTGTCTTTTTTCTTTCTTTCTTCTATGTAAAAATATTTAGGTAATCGGACATTTCGTTATATTTTATATTGATGTCCGGTCTATGCTTTCTTATAAGAAGGGACTCCGCCAGCCTAAGATCCGAAAATTCCCTCTTTTTAATCAAAATTTTGAAGTAATTTACTATTTCATTATTGTGTAATTTTTTGTGTTCTTCCTGCATATGGTGGTGTATCTTACTTGGTTTGTACCTGTGCTGCAACATACGCTGCCGAAGGGTATTCGTCGTATAGCCAATGTAAGTGGCGTTACATCCACTCTCATTGCAATGGAATTGGTATACGACGTTGGTACACTCGCCAGCAGATGGTACATCACGAGCACTAAAGCAAGAAGACAACTTCGTTGGCTGATAATAACTTCTAATAGTGATTGGTTCATTATTTTTCCCTTTGATATGTTTCTTTAAAATGATTTTCAATCTTGATTCCTCTTCATTTATTGAACCAACCACTTCGCTCTTGTAATAGAAGATGAGGTTTTTATTATCTTTGTCTTTAGGATCGGCCAATATATTTAATGTGTTTTTCAGCGTTTTTTCTACTAAATATTGAGGAAAACCATTGTTAATTAGTAGCTTAGTTATTCTTTTAATTTCTTTATCAAAGAGCTCCCAATTAGATGTTATTTTGTGGGCTCTGTGTACAAGTGTTTTTATTATAGATCTCTTATAGGCGAGAGGTGTGTATGAGTCGAAATTCATATAAACTCCTTTATCGGTATTTTTAACGTAAATATCTCTTTCAATTGTACCATCGTTGGTTATTTTCATTTTCACGTCTAAAAAATTAAATTTATTGTTTAATTAATTTTAATTTTTTAGACGTGAAAATGAAAATAACCAACGATGGTTCAATTGAAAGAGATATTTACGTTAAAAATACCGATAAAGGAGTTTATATGAATTTCGACTCATACACACCTCTCGCCTATAAGATATCCATAATAAAAACACTTGTACACAGAGCCCACAAAATAACATCTAATTGGGAGCTCTTTGATAAAGAAATTAAAAGAATAACTAAGCTACTAATTAACAATGGTTTTCCTCAATATTTAGTAGAAAAAACGCTGAAAAACACATTAAATATATTGGCCGATCCTAAAGACAAAGATAATAAAAACCTCATCTTCTATTACAAGAGCGAAGTGGTTGGTTCAATAAATGAAGAGGAATCAAGATTGAAAATCATTTTAAAGAAACATATCAAAGGGAAAAATAATGAAGCAATCACTATTAGAAGTTATTATCAGCCAACGAAGTTGTCTTCTTGCTTTAGTGCTCGTGATGTACCATCTGCTGGCGAGTGTACCAACGTCGTATACCAATTCCATTGCAATGAGAGTGGATGTAACGCCACTTACATTGGCTATACGACGAATACCCTTCGGCAGCGTATGTTGCAGCACAGGTACAAACCAAGTAAGATACACCACCATATGCAGGAAGAACACAAAAAATTACACAATAATGAAATAGTAAATTACTTCAAAATTTTGATTAAAAAGAGGGAATTTTCGGATCTTAGGCTGGCGGAGTCCCTTCTTATAAGAAAGCATAGACCGGACATCAATATAAAATATAACGAAATGTCCGATTACCTAAATATTTTTACATAGAAGAAAGAAAGAAAAAAGACACAATCTAAATTATCAACTTCACATTTATTTTTCGGATATTTTAAATTTTAGTTTTAATCTTACTTATATATTTGTAATTGTAATATTTTGAGTTTAATTTTTGCTTCGTTCATAAAATAAAGTCATATCCTTGAAAATGTCCACCGTGAGCGGACGAAAGCTAGGATCATTTCAGAAGGCAATTGTTTTGTTTTATTCAA
>JABUQX010101340.1:17500-23889 GCA_015478945.1 Trachelipus rathkii | reverse complement strand
ATGTACTTTGAAACCAGTCATACCTCGAGATACTAGTGGGCCTCTTACATACATATAATAAAGTGTCAATATTCCCGTCCATACGACCAAATATTCTAATAACGGACCGCACCGCGCAGCTGCAGCACGGTGCATCGCTGTCAATCTTTTACTTGCATTCTGAGTCTCCGACTACCTTCTCCTCACTCTTTTTCTTCGTGATTCTATCACTTCTTGAGTTGTTTCCCCTTCATCTCCCTTTTCTTCCTCCTGCCTTCGGTCATCTCTCGTTTTGCACTCTGGTGCTTTTTTTTCAGTCCGGGACCCCTCTCCGTGGGTTGGGACTGTAGACCTCAGACGCTTCTATATACGTTCTGACTTATACCATGCGCTAGCATCATATTCGAGACTCTAGGTTCGAGTAACATTATATCTCAGGAGCTCCATTATTCGCTTTTGTTTCACATCTCTACTTTTTCTTCGAATGTCCTTCCTATAACTCGTTCACCCGCAGCAGCGGCTAGCGGCACTGGTTGCCGATACCTAACTCCTCAAAGACTTCGATACCCAACCCTTGTTTCTAGTGAAATTCAACTCTTGATCTCTCTCACCAGAATTCTCAGTCCTTAATATTCGTACACATTTTCGCATTTCTCTGGGGGGACATAACTAGCGTCTATCGACGGAGGTTATCGTCCATGACCCTGATCAAACCTACTTCCTCAATTTTAATTGCGATATGATACACCTTACGTCGGAAAGCCGAGAAGGCTGAGTCTACGGAAGTCACCGGAGTCTGGAGCCTAAACTCGACTATCCCTTTCACGATATATCATCAGAGGGTCCATATCTAACCTAGTATAGTATATATATATATATATATATTATCTTACTTAACTAACTTTTGAGCTATATCCTATAGTATATGTAATTTTATCATACTTATTACTACCGTATACTAGAGGTATACTACGTCGTAATATTTATTCTAGTTACCTATTATATATGTCAGGCGATATATGGATACCGCGTTGTTATATGTATGTTTTATAATTCATTAGTGTATGGTATTTGACTACTTAGTCTTATTATATATAAATACTAGTTATATTACATTATATAATATATAATATACTAGCCTAACTATTGACTACTTTTTATCTAACTCACTATTTGTACTTTTATATCTTATTTTGTTATATCCCCATATCCATTTATAGGGCGGCTACTCTTTACTATTATACTATGTCTATACGTGCTATTATATTAGTTTATATTATAACATTATAATTATATAGGGAGTCGGAGGCGGAGGCGGACAGGTACAGAGTCGAAGTCGGAGTCGTAGGCTGAGTCGGAGTCGTAGCGTGTAAAAAACGATTCCTTACAGGAACCGTTTCTTGACACTCAAAACGAATCCCCTTCTCTAGGTTGTGTATTTTCCGAGAACGTTGTATTATTATATATAATATATAATAATAATAAACAGGAAGACCCATAGCTACATAAATAATTAATTTAATAATAATAATAATAATAATAATAATAATTAATAATAATAATAATAAATAATAATAATATGATTAATATATACATAATAATTAATAATTTATATAATGAATAATTAATAATAATAATTCATAATAATAATATAATATAATAATAATAATAATAATAATAATAATAATAATAATAAAGTCTGTCAGCTAGGTGTTCGGTTGGCCCGATCTCACACACACGAAATAATAATAGTAATAATAATAATAATAATAATATAATAATCTTTACTTCAACGTTAGGCCTAATCTTCAAATCGGAATTTGGGAAGGTCAAAGGGCGTAAGCGACAATATTCTGCATTTCTACAATTCTCGGGGTACTAACCTCTATTGAGTCTAATCTAGATTTCTTTTGAATAAGGTAGAATGCAAAATAGTTTTACACTCAGAGGATTTGCTACAAAAGTCTTATAACAATGAACCCTCATAACCGTGTCTTACGAGAAATCGACTGAGGACTCGAGAAGATGCTTCAATAACATACTTTATATATACGATTATTATATATATATATATTATATATATATATATATATATTATATTATATATATATACTGATATATAATTACTATTATATATTTAATATAGTACATATATATAATACACTGTGAGTACTATAACTATATTACTATTATATATCTAGCTATGATGGTGTAGATGAGTATATTATATATATAAGTAGGGGTATGTTATAACATATAGTATAGGATTTTAGTATGTAATTTTATCATTTATGAATATTATTATTATATATATATATATACTATATATAAGTATACATATATTGGTGTGTGGTGTGTGTGTGTGAGTAAAGTAAAATACCGGCCTGCCAATATTCTTAGGAGCGAAGCCGCGCTCGCTTGATTATACTATATGGCTTTCTATATATATATATATAATATATAGAGTTCGTATATATATATATAATAATTATAATAATATTAATTAATTTATATATATTATATATATTATTGATTATTATATATTATTATAATATATTATTATATTATATACATTAAATATATATTCTATAATATATATATATATTTATATTATTATTATATATACCATTATATATAACTACTATACTTATTATTCGTTTACTATATATAAATACTATAATATATATATATATATCATATAAGTGTATATATATATATACTTTATATATATCTATTTATTATTTTTATATAATAATATATATTTATACCTACTTATACCTACATCACCTTATATCAGCTTATAAGTTATTAACTTATCTATATATATACCTAATATTTAAATTAATGGGAACGATATACTCACTTAATATATATATATATATTTATATATATTACTTATCCTATATTTCCTCATTATATATATATATATATATATATATATAATTTAAATTAAAGAGAAAAATATATATGTATAATATATATATAATTAATATATATATATATATATTTATATATATATATATATACGCTACATATATAAGTTACTATATATATTACTACATATATAACTATTATATCTATATTAAGTAATACTATATATCTATATTATATATATATATATATATTATATATATGTTCATATTTTAAATTTAATATATATATATATACCGTATATACTATATATCATATGTAACTATTATTATATATATATATATCTATATTATTACTATATATAATTAGCGTATATTATTTTATTATACCTACGTATCACCTACTATTATCTAACTATTTAACTTTAAATTGTTTAGGATTAGGTGCTCTAGGTACTAGGTAGGCCTTAGGCATTAAAGGCTTAGAGTAGGTTAAGGTTACGGTGTAGGTATGTTGAGGGTTAGGTAAGGGTTAGTATAAGGCGTCGGTGAGTATAGGTTATCTTTTAGGTAGGGTTATGTGTTTGGTTAGTTCGTTTAGGTAGGTTAGGTTAGTTAGGTCTACGGCCCTGAGGTTAAGCGTTTTAGGTTATATATATACTATCTCTCTTATATATAATACTATTACTAATATTAATGCTATATATATCCTATATATATATATATACGCCTTTTATATATATATATTCTTAATATTATTTTTTTGCCGAATACAAACATAAATACTAAATATTTAAACAGACACTTGTTCCAATTTCATTCTCAAAAACGTCGTATTACTTTAAAAATAAAAACACAACTCTGCCTCATGCTCGCCGAAATCTGACACTAAATTACTCTATGCGTCTTCCTAAATAATACTCCAAGTGCATTAACTTTGCAAACCTACAATTTCCAATAAACTTTAATTAATTATTTATTATTAAATAAATTTAAAAAATTGAAAATAAGTTTTTCTTATTCAATACATAAAAAGGTATATATTTGTTTAAATAAAATTATACTTAAAACTTTTTTTTTCTCATTCAACTGTGTTCTTTGAAGAGATATGTTCCCTTATATATTACTATACTATAATATTTCACACACTATTTATATATACACATTACTTACTCTCATGATTACTTTATCTAATAATATATATAACTCATACTATATTTATATTTATTATTATATACTATATAACTATTATATATATATATATCACCCAATGTTATATATATTGATATATTATTTTATATATATTATATAACTTTATAATTATTATATTTAAATACATATTATATTATATATTTATTATAATATATATATACATACTATGAGTATATTACTATATATACTAATATATATATACTAATATATATATATAACATAACAGGTCCTATATATATATTTATATATAAATATATGATTATTTTTGTTATATATATATTAGTATATATATTATATATAATATATATATATAGTCTATATATATATATAATAGCATATATAATATATTATATATATATATATATTATATATATAAATCTACTACTATTTTTCTATATATTATTTATATATAATATATATATTACTATCACTATACTAATAGTATATATAACTAGAGAAGTGAAATATGATATAGTATATTATTTTGATTATATTATATATTTATACTATATATTATTATATTATATAGGTGGTAATATATATAATACATATTATATATATATCTATATATATATTATCTATTATATATTATTTTACTCATATATAATTACTCCTGCTTTATATTCACACTATACATCTCATCTTCTCTGTTATAATAATATATAATACGATTCTCGTATATATATATATACTAACTATATATATATATATATACTATTCCACTCACTAATATATATATATATATATATAATAGTTTTATTATTTGTATATATATCATATACCACTCTATATATATACTTGATATTAATATTTATATATTACTAACATCTTCTATATATTACGGTTTTTTCTATATTTGATTAATCACTATTATACTTACCTTTAGCTTCCTTATATCCTAATTTATTACTCTTCTTCTAGCTACTATATATATATATATCTCACTATAGTTTACTATATTACTATATAATAACTACTACTATTATATACTTTTACTAATAGTATATATTTTTATCTCATATACTACTACTATATATATATATAGTATTATTTATTTATTAATTATATTATAACTTTATCTTTATAATTATATATATTTATAATGTTACATTATGAGTATTATGGGCGTAACGGATTTACATTTTAGGAGTGCAAACGGTTAAGAGATATATATATATATATTAGTCACCATTATATATAAGCTAATACTAACATATATATATATATATATACCCCCTCTATATATAGAGCGCTACCTATATATATCGTACTCATATTATCAATATATGACTTATATATACGTATAATAACTGCCACATATAATTATATTATATTTTATATATAGTATATATATATAATATATATATATTATATTCTTATATATATATATATAATTAGTTGTTTGCTTATATATATATTATATACATATTGATATATATATATATAAGTCACTTTACATATATTGATAGAGCAGTTTCGCTCGGCACCAGGTCCAAACGCTTATTGACATAATAGCTAAGAAGCTAACGTATAAAAACGACACAGTAGTTGACTTCAAGCCAATATGAAAAGGAAAACACATTAAAACTATAGAAAAAAATGTATTTTATAAATACACTAGTATTTAGTAGTTACTCCTTCATATCTATCGCTTGAATGTAATCTTTTTCAGTTTTCTAACTATAAAACCCTTAAAAACCGTCGTGTGGCAACTATAAGGTTCATTTTTTATTTCCAAGATTTAGGAGGGGGGGGCAAGTGCCCCCCTCTGCCCCCTCTGACTACGTATATATATATACTATATATACTATATATATATATATATATATATATCTATATATATATATATAAGTATAATTATATATATTAATATATATTATATATATATATATATACCTTAATTACGGTCTTACCTTCATCCCATCAGGAAGTTTGTGTCTTTGGTAGAGAAACCACGACTTTCAGTGCGAAATAGTTTTTTCCTGAGTTCTCTCTAGAACCTCTTTCCCTTCTCCAACACTCCATTTAGAAGCTCCAATACCTTTTTCTCAAAACACGTCTAATCCGCCCTCCTTAATCAACTTAACTGCTATTCCATCTCTCCGGGAGCTTTCATCATTTTTCATTTTCTCTTATGGCCTTCCTTTAGTTCTTTCTCTAGTATTTCAATCCTCCGCCATCCGCTCCTCCTCATCATCTCTCTCCAACACCTCTCCTCCTCCAATCTCCTCGTCCTCCTCCTCCAATCTCCTCCTCTCCTTCATTTAGCAACTCTCATCAAAATATTGCGTCCATCTATTATTTATTTCTTCTTTTTCCACCAGGCGT
>JABUQX010101340.1:7500-10000 GCA_015478945.1 Trachelipus rathkii | reverse complement strand
TGCGTCATGGCTTAGCGAAAGGATGAGATGTTGGAAAAGATGAGTCAAACGACCTTTCTATCAGCGAAGAGGTTTCCCTACTAAAGTAAAATTGCAGTGATTCTTTATAACAGTGATAGTTATAGAAGTTATGCAGAAGTTCGTATACTTTTCTCTTTTAGGAGAGCTCAGTCCAACACATTTTTCCACACAGTCTCATTATTTGTTTGTCCATCTCTTTGACCATAAGAATAAAAACTGCTTATGCTCATTCTGAACACTCTTCCACATTCTATTTGTGAAATCCTTCCTATTAACCTACCACAACTTTAAATGGCCTAGTACTTTTCCACCAGATAGTGATTACAAATCAATCGCCTTTAGATGGAATTGAGATAAGAAAACGATTGCAAAGAACAAATCAAACTCCTCTGCTTGAGAGCTCAACAAACACTTGGGTTAAGTTAAGAGACAGTTAAAGTTAAAGGGTGATGTTCAATCAGAATTGGATAATTAGGAAGAAAGACCGTGATGTTGCACAAATGTAATGATGAAAATAGTTATTGTGCAAAATATTATATATATATATATATATATAATATATATACTAATATATATATATATTATAATATATATATTATATATATATATATATATATATATATATATTATATATATATATATAAATATATATATATATACAGCGATATTCATTTGCACCATAAGTTTCGTACTTTACCGTGGATACTTACATAAATAAATTTCAAAACGCTGGACTTATGCGAAAGACTCTGAAGTTGTGCTTGGAGAGGAAGGCCTTCATACCACCTTTGGACCAAACAAGACAACAAGTACATAATAACACTTTCAAAAAAGAAGGAATAAAATTCATGTGGTATCCCCCCCATCTTAATAATCTTGTAATGATGGTATATCATCAAATGGGTTTACGGTCAGGTAGGTTATAGAATTCACTTCTCTCTACGTCTCTCATCTCTCTCTCTCGCTCTCTCTCGCTCTCGTCTCATATATTATATATATATATATATATATAGATATATATATATATATATATATATATATTATATTATTATATATATAGATATATATATATATATAATATATATATATATAAATACGTATAGTAGCTTCTTCTTCTTCATCTACTTTTTTTTTGCCAAAACTGGGAATAAGGTGTGCGTCATGCCACCAGAAACAGAAAAGTAGTAGAAGAATATGACACAAGTAGAAAGAAAGGCACAGCCTTAAACCGCCCCCTCTTTATCCTAATAGATCGAGAAATCGTCGCAGCCAGAAATCCACCATAGAGCACACGCGGACGCGACGGACCCTCACTATGCATATCGTCAGGTGTAGGGTTCATCCCTTGGCCAGGTGGGAAACAACCATACCCCCTCACAAAAAACTGCCATTCACTCTATATGCAAAACTTCTTCTCACCTTTCGACAAACTCTCATTTCCCTCCTTTCAGACATTCCTTACGACTCAATCCACTTTTTTTTCGGCCTCCCAGCGGCGATTCCCAACACACTCACACTATACATCCGCTAACCAACCGACTATCATCATCCTTTCCACATGACCAAACCATCACAACTTAATTTCATTATTTCTTCATTGGCCCTTCTCACACCACACTACTCTCTGATATACGTTCATTCCTCATTTTATCAAATTCTTCTCACACCAACACGCCCCTCAGATTGTCCATCTGGACACATTGATACTTTAGTCTTCCAGACCATGTCTCAGTTCTATACATTAACACAAGGCAACAACATATCCTCATGAATAGACCCTAGCACACTCAAGGACTAAGTCCCTTTACCATCACAATACGATTTAATTGTACCATCCACCTTACTTCATTCACAACTTCCTTCTACATCTGCATCATCTGTTCTCCTTCATCCAAACATTATTCCTAAATATTTAAACTTCAGACACCTTGTTCAGCTGCTGCCATCTTAAATAACTTCACACCGAGGACTGTCCTCACTCACAACCATAACCTTACTCTTATTTACGTTTACTTTCAAACCCCTCCTTTTACACACTCTGCCAAACCTCTCTACAAATCCCCTCAAACTCTCTTCAGATTCACCACACAAAACAAAATCATCCGCATTTAATAGGTAGGGCACAATCCACTCACCTCCATACTCCATCATTCTAACACCATTTCATGCCACCCCCATCTCTAACTCTTTCATAGCCCATTAATATACAAATTGAATAACCAAGGAGACATAACACATCCCTGCCTCACTCCGCTTTTATATTAAAGCAATCACTTTGACACCATTTATTTTTACACAAGCTTCACTATCGTCATACATACTTTTGATTCCATTCAGAAGACTACCACCAACACCATATATCACTAACACCTGCCATAGAGCTTTCCTATTAATCCTATCATACGCATGTTGCAAATCTATACAACCTAAATACAATTTATTCTTCTTCTCCCTCATTTTCTTAATCATTTGTTTCATT